>JAHWFP010103403.1:4728-15148 GCA_023313725.1 Lithobius niger | reverse complement strand
TATTAGGCATAACACGCACTATTTGACTGAAAATTCCTTTCTTCTTTTCTTCAGACAAGTACGACCATAAGATGTACTGCATGGAAGCCTCAGTTAGGCATATGACTTCAAATATGTTGTGGCTAGTTGCAAATCTTTACAATAACTAAAAAAATATGTTTAAATGAAGGTGGATCATGTGTGATTAAGTTGATCCACTGTATGCATCAAGCAGTATGGTCAGTTAAGCTTGGCTCAAAAGAATAGCAGTAGGAATGAAACCAGAAACCTCCAATCGACCAAAGTGGGATGAAAGTGCTGGTTTGGGGGTTCCAGCCAACTTTGGTGGGTAAGAGGCTTCTAGTTTTCTACTGTCGTTTCTTCGAGTCTGAATTAGGTTCTCAATCTTGCTTGAAATTTAATGACGGCTGATTTTGAGTTGATCAGTTAGTAAGCTAAGCATTAACTACCTAAACTGAGCATTTTTAATTCCTTCAGTCACAGTGTAAGAAGTGTATTTTGTTATATCACATGCATTAAATTCATAGTGTTTTAACCTAGGTCGACAAACCTGTCGTGTCCGTAGGCACAAATCATCTGATGGTTTGTCTAAATTTAATGACGACGTAGTTTGGGATTTCCTATGCAATGAGGAACCACATCGTTGATGACTATTTAGAAATGTATTTTATTATGCTAGTTTATGGGTCATCCAAATCTTATTAGTTAAACAATATTAACATTCCTCCATAATTATTATGTGGTCGTTTGATAAACTGTCAGAAATTAATATTCATCATTAGCGCAAAAGAAATCAACTTAACAACTTCCAATTGTTTTTTTTTTAACATTATTGCTTCTTAAAGGTATGCAACCCTTCACTCAGCAAAAATCAAAAATCATTTTGGTTTACTGAAACAAGTTTTATTGATACAAATATTGTGGTTTTCAGATAATACAAAAAATGTCAAAATTCTGAGTGCCAATAGCTCGGTGTGGGCTGGAGAAAAGGTTACACTAGAATGCATCGCCGATGGAAATCCACTTCCTGAATATCAGTGGTACAACAAAACCGAAGATGGCAAGTTTACTGAACTCAAAGGCTTAAACAAAGCCAGCGTCATTGTCACTACACCAAAAGAATTCAACACGGCAAGTTTGCTGCAGTGCCGCGCTAGAAATAACCGCACAAAGGATGAGTGGATAACGTCATCCTTGCTGATGTCAGGTAAGAAATTTCGGTTTTAATAAATATATACACACAAACATCTATAAATAATATAAAAGTCTCTCGTTCAATGGGGCGACAGCAAAAACAAACAAGTTATGTTTTACCAGCAACAACTATGGCACTAATAACGAAATCCATGTGTCATCATTACACCAATGGCTCAGGGCATTACGTTCTAGAAAATGAGTTTGAGTAAACTCGAAATGTCGAGCTAATTTTTAATTTCATTTGTCCACGTGCTCGATTTATTTTAGGCTTATGCATGTACACTTTTGGGCATAAAAAATGTTCGCACTGTATCGAGGGTTCAAGTAGCCCGACAACAATGCAAACTTTTTCATTGTTGTAAATAAGAACGTACGTCACTGAAGGTGGAAGAAATTCTCCATTGTTGATGCCAAAGAGTGGCATTGTTTAATGGCATTGTTTAAAGCCCCAGTATAACGAAAACGATCATTTTTTATGCCCAAAGGTGTACATTGGCAACAGTGTGAAAGTGATTTGGAGAACGCCTGATTTCCCGATATGACCGACTAATAAAAAGATGATTTCTAATACTTTTTTTTTGCTTTCTTCATGCTTCCCCTTAACTTTATAATTAAGCGCTAGAAGGCTGGGTGTAAATTCTGTCCTGCAGATCACTTGCCCAGATTCCTAGGCTCGGATATGAGTGCTCATCACATACTTTCTGGATGCCAGGATCGGTATGAATGCCATTGTTCTGACACAAAAAACTGGCCTACAGAATTGGCCTGAGATAAATTCGCAAAACTAGCTGAAGTAGACTGGACTTCATAATCCTGCATGAGTTGATCACTGAGTGTATTTGAATAGCTTTATTATTTGTATTCGTGTTTGTCTTATGGAACGTTAATTATGACCATTCTGCACTGATATGAAAAAGAGATAATGTCCCAATAACGATGTCTGAACAATGCGGCCAATAAAGACCTTGTACCTTTCATATAACCCTTTTGGCTTTCAAACAATGTTTGGAATCCAACCAATCCAGTTTAACAGTTCAGCTTAACGAGTTTCAGTAATCATACCAAGCCTTTTCCCGTGCTTTTCTGCTGGATCCCGGGCCATGTTGGGATAGGTGGAAATGAGCAAGCGGATTCTGCAGCAAAAGGGGCCCTTTCTGGCCCTCTCAGAAGAGATCTCAGCCTTGTTCCCTCGGACGCTTTTCCAACTCTGCGTCTGAGGTTACATGCTTTTTGGCAAGCCTCGTGGGATGAACAGGACGGCAATAAATTACGAGCTATTAAAGGCACTGTTGAGGAATGGCACTCGGCGTGTC
This sequence comes from Lithobius niger, assembly GCA_023313725.1. Taxonomy (NCBI): domain Eukaryota; kingdom Metazoa; phylum Arthropoda; class Chilopoda; order Lithobiomorpha; family Lithobiidae; genus Lithobius; species Lithobius niger. The sequence continues at coordinate 12,638 of JAHWFP010103403.1, read as the reverse complement.
GCCGCAGTCGCCGTGAGGAGGTGGTGTTGGCCCGTTTGCACATTGGTCACACTCGACTTACTCACTGTTTCCTTTTGCGGGGGGTTGACCCTCCTGAATGTTATTGGTGTCGGCGGCCACTTACGGTCCGGCACTTCCTTGTTGATTGTTGCCATCTTGATGGTTTTCGTCGTCGTTTCCATCTTCCTCATGACATTGTGCGTCAATTGGGCGATAAGTCTGTCCTCCTGTTCGGTGTTTTTCAATTTTTGCAGGAGGTACAGATGTATGACAAGATTTAGATTAGGGGTTTGAATAATATCTCTGTAATGTGTGGTGCAGTGGCAACCCGGACCACTGCACTGTGACTGAGGTTGGCGCTAATGACCAAGCTGTCGACGCGCCATTAAGCCTCATCCCCCCCCCCCAAGCCTTTTAAATGCTTTATAATGACAATATTTTGTTAGCAAGTTTATTGGACTTTTGAATTTTATAGCTCTATTGCAGTACACAATTCAGACAATCGTTAGAGTTGCGATATTTGTATCGTAAGGATAAAATGTTTTTGTCGAAAATGCTATATGTCATTTAAGAGTTTCAGTGAGTTGAGCATTTGAGTTCGTCATTTATAAAACGTACATATTATAGGTGAATATTTCACTCATGGATTTGAGGAGGCGTTTTTTTTTTTGGTGTTGGCCCAGAAGATAAAATTAACTACCACCAAATGTTCAGAATAATGCTTAAAGAATACTTGAGCGATTTGATTCCATGGTATATTTTAAGTCTATTTTAAGAAAGCTCAATATTCTTTAAAATGCAATTTTGGAAATTTTCTTGCCTAAATGTAAAATAAACAATTGCAGGTACGATTTTACTTAAAAGACTGTTAAAATTGTTTTATCCTTTTATTATTGATAACACCTGAAAATCTAAATAAGTAACACTCTCGAAAGTTTATCAACCAGCAGTCACGCGGGCAAAAAAACCACAGAAAATGCTCACCATTCCTACTTTTTCTAATTTGCAACCAATAGAACGATTTCTTTATTGATTCACGGTTTTTAAAAGCTGTGAATTTATTGCATTCTATAAGTAGCTTTAACCCCATTATTGCTGAAGAAACATTGATCGCATACCAGTGGAACTGTAGGTGCGCTCTTGTAAAACGATCTGATATGGTTACCCTGTTACTGAGCATTTGACAGTCAGCCAGTGTTGCCAGATAGTTATTTCCGTGTGCTGGAAAACGACTTCAAAAGTCTGGAGATTCCTATCAATAAGAAAATTTTATGATTCCCCATTCTATGGGGCACAAAATTTCGATCAATCGAGGAATGTTTATTTTTTCTCCACTCTTCCGTTAATATACTAGAGTAGCTCTTGGTTGCAGCAGGCAGGCAATCTGGTATAGCGGGCAACGTTAGCGAAAGGAATACGAGTAGATCCGATTCGACCAGCCGTGGCACTCTTGTCATCTTTTCAATATTTTCTCGCATCGCCAAGTGCACAACTACTGGAATAAACAACAGTTATGTATTATTGAAACCAACATTCTTTATACATGAAAATAACTGAAGTTCAGTTAAAATCTTGAAATTTTCGGCAATTTTATGCAAAAGTCTCGATGTATGGAACACTGAAAATATCTGGAGATATCCAGACATATTTGCGAATCAGGCAGCACTGGAGGTAGCCTTTATTGCTAGAGTAAGACTAAGATTCAAGTCACCAAATGTTGGTTTACTCTCATGAAATGGTGCAAGTGACCGACTTTGGAAAATATTGTCAACAAGTTTCAGCTATCAAAAAAAAAATTGTTCGTTATCCTTCCAAGAGGGGACTGAATCGTCTGCCTTTCCATCACCAATTAATCATAATTGTTCGTTTCTAATCAAGGGTTGAACAGGTGTAGATAACTTTGAATTATAGAAACTGCCTATAAAACCATGCTAGGGAGAGAATGGCCAGTTCAGCGATTTTTCACCAATTATGATTTTTTCCCTTTCTATTATGGTTTTCCATTCTTTCTTGTAATAGTTTCTTATATAGTTTATATGATTTCTAATAGTTTCTTATAATAATTGGCGGAGCGAAGCGAGCGAAGCGTAGCCTATAACGGACACCAAATTGCAAAATGTTGGTTGCTCCGTTGGTCCGTTGGTCCGTTGGTCCGTTGGTCTGTTGGTCTGTTGGTCCGTTGGTGTGTTGGTTGCACATTTTTAGTCTGGGTGGAGCCCAAACGAAAGGTCGGATTGGAATGACATTTGGTACAACGCTTGATACCCCAAACAGTATTGCTGAGTCAAAATTTGACGTAAATCGAACAATTATTACGGGAGAAAAAACAAATTTTCGAATTTAATTCTAACACTCACCATTGTAAATTTGGAGTCGTGAATAGTTAAAGAATTCCGACGAAGCATACACTGTGCTGTTGGTAATCAAGTGAACTTTTAAAAAAAAAGCCAAAATAAATCATCGTAGCTTCCTTACAGCTAACAATCTTTTTTGACATAACTCAACGAAATAATAACATTTGATTATAGCACTTTAACCACTAGAGGAAGACAAGCAAATGGGAAAAAAAACAGAAGGATTCGTTAACGACTCACATTCGTTTCATGTAAACCAACGCTGCGTAAAAGAATGCTTCCAGGAATTCAGCCAACATGGCAACCAAAGTGGCGTTGACGCTATCATCGGGAATCTCAAATTTGAAACATCAAATCGCCGATGCAGGAGGAAACCGTTCATATAATACGACAGTACACAGCAGACTACGTATTTATATCACAACACAGAACAATAATTTGGCTTCGTATTGTAATTTCAAGATTTCTAGATTGCTATGGAAACTACACTCTCCATCCCATGTTGCCAGAATAAATAGGCCTAACATCGAACCCAATAGACCTAATTTCTCTACTGTTGTCGCTTACAACTAAAACGGGACTAACAATTAGGCTTAAAATTAGGATTTAGAATTATTTAAATTCTATGTTCACAGCCAAGCTAACACCGGCTGATCAACAATTGTAATAATTCCAATTAAAAAAAAAATATTAGCGTTTGGCGTTACAGTACGTGCCAGAGGTGTGCGCTTCAACATTGTCGTAGAAGGCAGCGTAGAGAGCCGCGGATGTTTCGAATCTTTTGATTGTTGCGAAGTACTATCGTTACTGGTGATTGTTTAGCTTGCAATTGAATGCTTTATTGTTAATATTTTTAATCTAGGACAGATACTCTGCAATAAATATAAACAATGTAAGCATTATTGACGGTGGCACGTTCTTTGCCAGCTTAACCACGGCGGCACGTTCTTTGCCAGCTTAACCACGGCGGCAAACGTTGTATTTTACAACGGCGACGACGGCGCAAAGCGGCTGCAAATAACGAAACGGATACTAAATATGGGTGCAAACGAAAGTATCTTAAAATTAATATGAAACGTAGCCTAGCTAAAATGTAAAAAACACCAGCAAAAAGCTTCAGCTCAACTGTAGCCGAATGAATATTGCCCCGAACTTTTTAAGGACCATTAGCAAACATTGCAAAGCCATTATAATGAGAGGAAATACAAATTTAAAATAAATTTTTCTTCGCTCCGCCTACAATAGGCCCAAAGCCTGTTTCCTAGTTTACTTTAGGAGGCTTTGATCGGACTCAGTTTACCACACAGTGATGTCATGGGAGTGAGCATGAACGAGCATGATTGAACACATGATTTCGGCGCATATGCCCTTGACGTTCACTTGTTTTCAGTGCTGATGCTCTTATTACACTGGGTTGGAGACTTTCGGAATTTCGGAGAACAACGGTGGTGAAACACCTGCACCTAAATGTTTCGAACAATGTTCGTCAAAATGTTTCGTCATTCTTTATCAAATTTATTTTTTGTAAACGAAAAATGATTTTAAGAACAATGTTTTGACCGGGTGCTCCAGTTGAGAAGGCTGGTGCTCCACTTGGAGCAGCAGTTACCATGTTAAAAAATGTCCTGCATAGACAGGCTGGTCCAAAAGTGGTAAAACCCTATAGTACAAAAGCACAAAATATTCGCAAAACAGGTTTAGTGATAATAAAAAAAAAAAAAACAGTGTGAAGCCTGATGAGCATCAAATAAGTGATTTCTGATGGCTTTTAAAGGTCATGCGGTGTCTTCGAAGCCTTGGCAAGATACGTTCAGCATTCTTTGGAATCTCAGTAGTGATTCGAAATGTTTCAAGGTAAAAACCAGTGCACAACAATAGGCTACATAAATCGAAATGTGGAAACGTTTCAACACATTTCAAGAGTGACTAAATAAAAACAGTTTTTTAAAATTAATTTATTTGACCCTCAAGTCAACCGAATCAATTTAACGCTTGTATTTTTGAACAGGCTCAATTGCACCGGCTTAAATAACACGAGAAATTAGAGTCAGTTTGAGTTATTAGTCAGAAACTTATGGTGGACTTGCAACAGCTTAAAACCTTTTGTGAAAAAAAATGCTAGAACAATTCGACAATGTTAATGTACAAGTTTAAAATACAAGCAAACAATCGGTAGACAAAATTTCTGTGTCATCAGTTTAACACCATTTTCCAGTTTAAAAGTTTAAAATGAGGTAAATTTGTCAGAAACACTACCATACCACCCATTTATTCCATCATGCCTGGTCATCTTTCCTTTGCACTTAATGGACTTTGCTGATTAGTAGAAAATTTTTTTTTTTAATAATGAAATTTGTTTTTAGTTTCAGCCAAATTACAGGATGCAACCACAACTGCCACTCCAAAAGTTCCAAGAGCTTCGCCAACGGCTTCTTCTCCTCTCATGGATTCCACTGCAACTGTTCCACCAACGGCTTCTTCTCCTCTCATGGATTCCACTGCAACTGTTCCACCAACGGCTTCTTCTCCTCACATGAATTCCACTACAACAGTTGTTTCTACTACACCAAGCAGTGCAGCCGTTCACTACACCAAATGGATGTTTACTTTAGCTGCTGTAATGATTGTCTTATTTTTTACAATGTGAATATAACAAATACTCTAAAGTTTGGCAAAGGTTCGGTTGTGAAATTGTCTTGTTCAACAATTGTACTGGCTTTGTTTTAAATAAAACATTTGATCTACCATCAATGGCAATTACAGCATCTGTTAATTAGTCGATTTCAAAATTCATTTACTCTATTTTTTTGCAATTTAATAACACTTGTTATTACTCCTTTAATGCTAAGTAGTCCCCCCGCCAAAAAAAAAAATACAATTTTTAATTGTTTTTTTTATCACGTCAGGCGTATAGAAATACTTACGTTTAATGAATTTTAACCTTTTTTCCAGTCATTTTTGTACATTTTTGTGTGTTAACAATAATTCTCCAACCTGCGTAATACTCCTCTTTCAGCTTACATTTTAAGGCTGATCGAAAAGTCACTAAGCAACTAATACAGTTTAAACTGATTTCCATAGTTCTGTAAAAAAAAAATAAACGCAATAGTTGCACTTGTGAAACTCAAAGAGTTCTTTTACGGTGGAGACGTACGCTGTGTTACCATCACAAACAAAGAACAATTGGAAAAATCAGTTGCACTCGTCATGTGACACTCGCACATTTCCATACTAGAACACCATCATAAACTTTCTACACCAACTGAACTTATAAACTTAAAATTCTGAGTACTGTACATGGCATGACAACAATAATTCTAACCCACTTCCAACTAAGGTAGAGAGCTAAAATTTGACATACTAACAGAACATGGGGCTAAATTTCTAGAATATTGCCGGTGGACTAGAAATTTAAACATGCCGTGGCGTGTGCAATGTGCATGGTCTGTGTGCACTTCGTTGTACATTGTTTTAACCGTAGTCTTTAGGTCACCAAAAATTAATTAAATGGTTCTCAGGAGTGGTGCTTAATATTGTCTGTATCAGTTAGACAACGGCGTTCGGAAACAATGCGGTAAGAAAGCCGAAGTCGATCGAGTGCCGAACAACGTTGTCTAACACACTTGTACAACGAGACCATTGTTGCGAGACGCATGCAGTCTCAAATTCCTGGAAGCTGACTCCATTGTGACTATACAATGGCGGTGGCCAACATAGCCGACGATTTGTTTGGGGATTCAGATACAGATGTGTTGCTGTCTCAAATTCCTTTAAATGTGGAAGGTGAATGTGTTTCGTACGCTGCTGATTAGCCAGCAGCCTCAGGTAGTGTTAATAATCTTTGCTTTTTCTTTGGGTTCCGTGGCACACTGCAGTGTAGTAAGACTGCATGGTACAGCGTGCACGTATTCATGGTAGTAAGAATGCACGGCACTCATAGTCCAACAATGATTTCATTGTTGCAGCCGTGCATCTTCACAAAATTAAGGCACGGCTACAACAATGGAAAAGTTGTACAAATATTATCAGTGCCACTAATAATACAATACTTACGTTGAACATTGGTAGGATAAGTCATATTCAGAGTGTAAATGTTGCACAAAATAAAAGTCTTTCGTCAGATCTAACGTTTTATTTGTGAAATGCCTCTCAGCGGACCTCAGCTTCGTTTCGAAGCAAACATGTAAATGTAACAATGGGTAATATGGGCATCTGCCCCAGGAAGTGTTTGGTGAAATCATTGACGTGTGGGCGGAATTTTGTTTTAAGCCTATGGCATAAAAAAAGTTTCATGTGCCAAGAAAACCCACACGTGTACTCCTGAGAACCATTAATTAACTTTTAGCAGCCTTAAGCAAGAGTGACTCGCACAATAAATCCCAGCCAGCTAAGAATTGGTAATAATTTCGAATCTATATAAAGGCGATTTCAAGTAAGAATCACCTAACCTTTGACGGACACAGCAGCAAATCAGGTTAAGGGAAATGTTGGTGATCTATGCGGGAACGTGCAGCACTGCTCCGCGAATTCTGATAAACTGCAACTACTTTTGCACGAGTTTGGTGACAACAACCTCAGAAGACAACATTCCTAGAGCATATTCCACAATTACGATGCCACCTGTTTACACGCGCAATGGCGTTCATCCTTCTACCATTCTGCCCATGTTCCGTGAATGCGAAAACTGTCTTGTTACTTGTCACCAGTATAATTTCGAGAATTTATAATGTCACCAGGCAATTATATATTCCCCTTCAAAAGTGCCTAGCAATTTACCCCGCTGCAACAATACGTGACAATGTTGATTTGGGAAAGTGTATGCCAGTCGGTATCGCTGTTTAATTCGTGATTTTGATCGAGTTTTCACTGGCTTTGAAAAAACTGGACCATTGATATCCCGTTTTAAAAGTTATAGATCTTTTCTTTAACTTTTTAAAAATATGGCATTTAAAGGTCGATATTAACATATATCTGCCTCGTAATGAAGCTTAATATGGACTATTTATTAGAGCAGCAGCTCACCTTATGTAGTAATCCTTATTACATGCCGTCTGCGTGTCTGGGGCACAGGTGTTTTGACGTACTTGAAGAGTTTCGTCTTCGATACCAAACCTTCCACTGAACAACAATATTGTATGCAGAGAAGTGAACTTTGATAATTGTATGATGTATAGTAGCAAAGTGCCCATTTCTTAGTGACGCCACATTTATTCATCAGTCCACAGTTGATGCTCGGGTTTTGGCAATCAGTACTGGGAACATCTCTGCTCGGGACAACTATTTATTCAAAAGATATTTTAATTGCGATCACTTAAGCATAATTGACACGTATTAAAACTACTGGCCTGACGCATCCAGTTTATCCACATTCATGCATAGGAATGGATTAACTGAATAGTTACGTTCGGATCGTCTTTGTAGAATTGCGATCTCAATATGACATTACACAAAATATTTGCTGCATACATGAACCGTTTTAAAATAACAGGGTATAAATCTTCCTATTGTGGGGGTCAGTGGTAGATTGATAATTTGGTTCGTGGCAGACCAAACGTC
>JAHWFP010103402.1:0-35707 GCA_023313725.1 Lithobius niger | reverse complement strand
GGTGTCTTCTTATTCCCATGGTAATTTAGTACCAAGATTAAGTTTGATTTTTCAAATGGTGATTTTGTGACCGTGATCCGATAACACTTACCTTTATTACAGCTATTTTGTTAATATATGGTCTCCGTCCACTTTAAAGGAAATTTCGCATTACTTGTAGGCTCTCGCTCTAGAAGGCATCATGCACTGGAAAGAGAACCACCTATCGCTTGTAACGGTGTTTACATGTAATTCAGCAACTTACAGTGCGCCTTGCCATGGCGTGAGGCATCAAAGTAATTGTCTAATAACTGCCAACTCAGCTGGTGGCCGATTGCTAAGCACCGAGCGAGGCCACCTGCTCAAACCAGTTGGAACCACTTTGTGCACATGGCCTATAGCGCGACATAATTTCATGGTTGAGACGGGTATGAAAGCTGCCTATTTGGAACTGGAATCTTCAGATTGAGTTGAGGATCCGACTTATCCTGTTTCAACCATTGGAACTACTAGGGCGCATACAGCTAACACTGCTTTTTACAAGACTCCAATTTTTCATTGGATATTGTGTGCAGTGCACGAGTTGGCTCAGTTGTGTGTTTGGCCGTTGAGCTAACATCGGGAGATAAGCACAAAGATTGCCAAATCTCACGTGCCAATCTGCCACAAACAGAAGCCACGCGATAGATCGAGACGCAGTCGCCAGGGACTAAAAGCCAGCTAGGAAGGGATGCCTGGATAGACTACCAAACTAACCCGAGTCGCCCCATCTCCACGGATAGTCGTCCAGACATGAAGACTACGATGAGAATGTATATCAGTGGCAGGAAGTGTAGGTCCACGGCACCTATCAAACAAGAGTTTGAAGAACTAGTAGACATATTATGCCATCATTTGCCCTCCAGCTTCTGCGGAGACCAACCTGCTCAACCGTCAGACAATTTGGAGATGCGCTGCCTATAAGAGGACGTTAGCCTCCCCCACCCCACAAACAAGCTGGTTATCTCAATCCAGGCTCCCACATACAACGATGATCGCCTTGGAGGAGTGCTACGTGAGGGAGTCTAACCCATATCACTGCAGAAGGACCGCCCCACATGAGAATAAGTATTCTTCACAGCAACAGGGATTTAATGCGTCAAGGTCCAAATACTTCACCACGTGCAAGCAGGAAGAGGTGCTTGTGGAAGAGATTTCAATGGAATTCAATTCCTTCCTGGCCCGTCCAGCTATCAAGACCCCGTATATAAAATTCAAGGTGGACGAGCGTAGCCTGCATCTGTGCATCATAGCGATATCACAAGCAGATTTAGTAAAGTCGGCATCTACGGCAGCTCTTCAGTCCTACTTGAACACCTCCATGGAGCTCGGAGATGACACCTGCCTATAACACAGCCTGAAACTGATGAGCAGGCGTCGACTTACCAGCAAAACACTGAACTGTAGTGTGCGGTACCGTCGGTACGTGGCCAACGTGACAATGTGACATCAAGATTTTTGCCTCGCTTCATCAAACGTACCCAGATGCACTCGGAATAAGGTACTACGTTCCCTAACTCAAGGAGATAGGGAAAAGCGTGACGGAAAAGGTAAATCGAAAGCGCAAGAGACACCCTTAATAGGCATTCCATATGGGGAGTTGGAAGGTTCAGCAGACCTCGCAGGTACAGAAAAGAGGTAGCAATTTGTGGTTGGGCCCTAAACCGGTTCTCATGGTGTACTGCGGTGTGGATCCATCACAATTTATGAAATGTTTTTAATCCTAATTGTATTTTATTTTGGTTTAAACTTAATAACTTAGACTGGTGTAAGTGGAAGGATAATTTTCCTTCCTATTTCTTTTATTTTGTTTCTTGTGGGTAATAGATCTTATTATTTTTATTATTATTATTATTATTATTTTTATTAATTTTATTATTTTTATTATCGTTTTAAGATTGACAATTGGTTTTGGCCAAGCTGTAAACTACGATGCATTTTTTTTTTCCCCTTCATTGTCCCTAACGTTTGGCAATGCCATCGGGGACCTTTGTGTCCCTGGTAGGTCTAACCTCGGTGGTAAGGCATTCGTGACCCCAACCCAATACCATCAACCCATCCTCTGCAGCCGAGCCATCGTATTTGTTTTAAACTTTTAAACTGTTTAACTTTTGTAATTTTTAAATTCGGATGGCAGTCAGTGACCACCAGGTCCTTGCCATTCCGGTTGTGTTTGCAACAAACCTATTATTATTATTAAAAATGCAACCCAAATACTGTGCATTGTAAAAATACCGGACGGCAAAAAGGTGCTAAAATTTTAACAATACAGGGTGGTCAACAAAAAACTGACGACCCAACATTTTCTAAGTACAACTTTCTAGTTAGCATCCCTCAGAACCAGGAGAGGACAGAAATCGCAGTTTCAATAGCCTTGATTTCTGTCTTCTCCTGGTTCTGAGGTGTGCTGTTCTGAAAGAAAATGTTGGATCGTCAGTTTTTTGTGGACCACCCTGTATAACGTTTGGTCCTTGTGTAGTAGGGCTCAAATCAGTGCAACAATCAGCTAATGATCAACAACTAATTTCAGCTAAATTAACACTGCATAATTACCACAAATTGTTAATATAAACTTGCATACTTGGGTGCAGTGACGCAGTGTTAAAGCAAGTACACAAGTGTTAAATTCAACTGCATGTGTGTTAAAGCAATTAAAGTGTAAAACCGTTAGGCAAGTCCAAAACAATCATAGATGATCAGGGCGACTATCATGTACGTCCTTGGTGATTATTAGTTCCATCTTTCGAATCAAACGTTCACATAAATTATAAACATCGTTAACCTGGTAAGACAAAAAAATGATGTAGACGATAAACATATTTTCAGCTGCTAATCGCTGCTGTTACGTAATAACATGCATCTCAATAGGATTGCTAAACCGACAATTCAATTCAAGATGACGAGGAACTGTTCCGAGCATCGTGGTTAGTATAAGGCGAGACCGAACATTCTTTAATTAATTTATTTTTTAAAACTCCAAATCAACCTCGCACAGGTGAAGTTGTTGTATGGGAAGATACTACGATTCGGTAAAATGGGGTTAGTTTATACCAAAATACATTACCTCATAACCCACTGACGGGTTTCCTTACTCCCAATTTGCTCCACAACGGAGCGGATAACTTTTCCCACCGACATTTTGTTGCTGTCTGCTAGCTGCAGTTTTTTTTAAGATTCGTTCAGAGATGGCGCCACCTGTTAACACGTTCTAGAAATTTAATGTGGTGTTTTATACCCAGCAGAGCCTCCTGTAAAAGCCGTAGCAGAATACACCAAACATGACGTCTAAATTTAGCAAAGCCATAGATTGAGAATTTGTTTCAGTAGGTGCTGCCGTCTCTACACTAAGCAGTAACATCGCAAATGACTCAACGAGGTTTTTAAAGTTTGCCAAACGATGGCGCGACTTATTGTAACTAATTGTACGGCTTTTTTTGTAGCATTTTGGAAGGTAAGGCTGTTTCGACGTTTACTGTAGAAGGCTCTGCCGGAAGTGACACGATTACAGCGCCACTATTGAAAATCCTACAATTTTCGTGGTAAAAAATATAAACGCTTCACAGTTAATTAAAATACCATTGATGTGAGCTGTTGGAAGTTCTTATGTAAGTGTCCTGTTAAAGAACACTGACTGCAAATTTATAAATTTTTATTCCAATTTTGTTTTTATTTAAAATTCATTAAAAGTATGAGTACTAAGGGTGTATTATAGTTCCAGAAGGTTATAAAAGAATAATAATTTATACTTTAAATACCATGCTACGCTACAACACCGTCCTTTGGTTAGACTGGACTAGACATGTTGTTACACCAACACGCTTTCATCGTGCTTGAAAATGTCGATGCAGGGCACGTTATCGGCGGCCGAGCGGTCTATTCGATCGGTTTTTGGTACGTTTCGCGTCAAAGTTATGATATTTTAATTAATCGTGGTATTTTTGTACTGTTTTATGTTTTGCAGTTAAATGTTACAACTTCTGAATGAATTTTGTGTTGCACTCCCAACTCAAAACAGTATCCATTGTGCGCTTAGCCATAAAAATTGATAACAAACAAGTTTCCATGTGAAACTTGGCAGCTATCCTGCTATAGTTTCAAATTCGAACACTTGTTCAAGTTGCACTCAGCTTGGGCTAGTGCGAAACACCACCTCTTTAATTAGAAGATAAACATAAAATCTTTGCTGAATGTTATCGTGACGTAACTTAAAACCACACACCGAATCCCCTAAAAGCCATCTTTAATTAAACTTTAAGTTAACCCAAACTACAAAAACTACTTAAAATTATGCGGATTTCGTTGTGGAAAGAAGAATAAGCCAGGGTTTGTACAGAGGCAAGACAATGTCCTGTAAGAAACCCATGTAAGAACCCATTAAGAAACGAATAGGCAGGCACAGTTCCACAGATGACCCCCAGCCAAGGCTGCTAGTCCCTAGGACGCAGCCTTAGCATAAGAGAAAAGTTTTTATGGAGGATGAGAACATGCTGGCCTTTGCATCTGTGCGACTGGCTCCAAATACACTAAGAACGTAGGCTGTGAGCGTTAATGTGTGAGAGTTTGGCTTTTCCAGAACGCTGATTTAAGAAAAGCGATGTAAAAAGCCTGAATCGCTGTACAACAAACCATTGTTGCAGCCAGGAAAATTGTCGGAAGGGGCCAAACTGAGGTCAGCTGGGGTGTCTGGGGTGAGAACTGTTAGCTCTCTGAGTGTGGTCTGTGCGAACCCAGACTGAAGCATAATGGTACACTAGTGCCATACTGTAAACAACGCTCGTCATATTTCTGTGAAAGTTCGTCAAATTAGAGTCACAATTCCGAGAATTATGGAGAATATTACCGCTAAACTTCACAACGAAGACACTTTCAATGTCATGCGAATTTTCAATGGCAAACTGCTATCTTCCTCAGGCACTTTTGATAAAGTATCGGCCTCCTTACACCCACATCGTCTGCTACGAATTCCCAATGGCCAACATCGTCTGCTACGAATTCATAACTTCCGCTGCTCGCAGCCTCCCGTATTTCGTGGGCAGCGCGTTCAGTAGCTTGTCAAGCTTCCACCACTGGGTTCCACCACTGAGTTCTTCTAAGCCGAAATTTGTTTAGCGAGTAAATAGATTCTGTGGTGGTGGTGGGGTGTGGGGGGGGTTGCGCTGGCTACCTTAGAGGTGTCCCCCTTTGCCCTCCGTCACCCCACACACACACACACACACATCTCTACTTGCAACAAGCTGGCACTCGGTGGCATTAAGAAGGGGGTAACTTATTTCAGAAGGGTACACGTTTTAAAATTACGGATTAGCCGTGGCTTTTTAAGCATGCAAGGCAGTCCAAACAGACCTAGGCATCTAAAAGCAAACCCATTTCTACGAAAGATCGTACGCAAGAAAATGAGGCGAAGATACTAAGCTTGTTCTGACCACCCTACTATGTTGCCGAGAAAGAGCGATTTCGTACTCACCTTCATGTCTCGTTATCGTTACCTGTCTCTACACATTGAAAGCTCTACTTTCCACATTGGTGCAAAACAGAATACAGGTACGGTACGCTGGCAGAAACCTGCACGGAAGAATGCCCACTGAGAACTTGCCAGTTTTTCCACGTAATTTGTAAAAGAAGTATTGGGTGATGCAAAATACAACAGTGATCTGAATTCGTGTAAACATTTTGGATGTCATTGAAATGCTGTAATTAGTAATGTGTTGGCACGTGTGAGATTGTTTGCCCCATGCCCCCCCCCCCCCCCTTTAATACTCATCATTATTGTATGTCTTGAAGAATTGCCAAACTGCTTAACAAACAAAAAATCTGCAACCGCTGTTTACGGTGACTTATGTTAATTTGTTTAACACTACAAAAGTCAAAGAAATACACGTTAAGTCGTTCACCAACGGGAAATTTTCTCAGCTCACCAAGTACATCAGAAAGGGCCTACTTTAAATTTTCTGTAAAGTTCCAGGGTCTTCATCAGAAAACACACAACTACAGTACAATGCACAGTACAGTAAATGAACGTTACATGACAGTGATCACCATCTTTCAAATAACGTGCTAGTGCGAGCATCACTAATCTCTATTCTCTCAGTGCCGAGCCACACTGCTTGTCGAGCTTGTTCTTCACATCTGATTCTGATCGTACAGTCTGTAACACGTGGGAGGCTCCTGTCAGGTTCTTGAGGGGAACCTTTCGTCTCTTGAAACAGAATGGCTAGAGATAATCTAGAGCTCGTACTGAGCACCATGATATGAATTGGAGCAGAGTACTTGGAACTCCAGGCAATTTGGTGCTCTTGATGTTTAGCGTGTTGTGCTACACCTTTAAGTCTGTCTCCCCGCTATGCTTATGAATAGGGCTGTACCGATCAGTATTTTTTTCTGCCAAACAGATTCCGATCCGATCAGCCACAATTTGATTGGTGTACCGATTAGATTTACCTATTTTAAACAAATTTTTGTTTCTGGCTTACACAAACTTGTAGGCTAATACAAACATTGCAATACATTTTTTTTTTACCCAAATAAAAGTAAATATTTGTCTGTTATTAACCTTAGCATACACAATGTAAAACATGTAGGCCTAGCTTAAATTAAAACAAAAGGTAACAAAACATGCGGTGAAACAGAATTTGTTAATTGTCAAGGGTCTGGCAAAAATCGAAAATCTGTAGGTTTTTGTTCACCGAACCGATTTTTGCCGATCAGCACACAATCTGCCAAAATCTGTTCGACTAAACCTGCTCGGTACAGCCTTACTTATGAATGAAAGTTTTTTTTATTGAAAATGCACATATGTACGCATAAGCCACACCTAAGTAGGTCGGTATCGGTCATCCGCCTCCCAAGCCATTTTCTCAGCTCTTGCAGCTTTCCTCGCTTTAGGACGGTGCCAAGCTTTTCGTGTCTCAGCTTTAATTCGGTGAGCTGGGAATCCCCATTGCAGAAAGGGGGTCTTAGCCTGAGCCAGAACTCTCTGGGCTATCTGCTGGTCAGAGGAGTGATCAATCATTCGAACCAGTTCATTGGCCAGGGTGGCTTTCAGATGATCTTGCATGGGGTGGCTGGAATGGAACGGCAGGCCCATACCCGAATGGCATGGTTTCTGGTATGGCTCATACTTAATGCTCCACTTCTCCGTAGCGAGCAAGACATCAAGGGATGGCAGACTTCTGTCCTTTTCCTCTTCTCTCGTGAACTGAAAGGAAGGGTGCCAATCATTCAGGGCCTGGGCCATGGCCTCAGTTGGCAAGAAGAACTGGTTGTTCCTCCCTTCCTCCCCCCCTCCCACTGTCCCTCCCTCCCTTTCCCCCTCCCTTGTTCTCGCGCGTCCCCTCCTCCTTTGTCCAAGCTGACGAGGCAGCCTTTGATCAACTTGTCCTCTCGAACCCTGACGATGCACGAAGAAGCGATCCTGACACTGGACCCAAAGTTTGTGCCAACCTACAGTGGTGCGATGAAACCGTTTATGTCACTAACTTGGCAGCGGATGTTAATGTGAACTTGTATACCTAGGCTCCCAGTTTGTAACATCATCTCACTGCAAGCCCCTACACTGCGGTAGTACCTCGTGCAAGCCTAACCTGTCGCAGCCGATGTTGCATGCAAGCGTGAAGATAAAGCCTACGACAGGCCATGATTTATTTATCATGATTTCATGATTTATTTGTGGTTATTGCTAATAACTTTAAAACAACAACCTACAGACTTGAGTTTAGCACTCTTTCAACAACAACAAAATTTTAATTGGTGTACTGTATATGGAAATAGTTTCTTTTTTTTTTGGCTAAACTATTGAAAAAAAAACACAATGTTTGACCGATAACGCCAGTGGAAGGCGAGCCAGTGTCGTATCGAACGACTTTTAAACTGATTTGAATAGTCGTCTTTTTTTTGGGCGGGCTGTTCTTTGTGTTCCAATCGCCTCACTTAATTGCAACAATTTTATGTTTATTTAGTTGGAAACATTCCTTACGAAGCTACAGAAGAACAGTTGAAAGATATATTTTCTGAAGTTGGACCTGTTGTGAGTTTTCGGTAAGTGGCTTTTTTTTTTTTTTTTGTACAAACCATAAGCTCCCTTTACAGGTGGAGATTTAGTAATGGCCAATGCTAGTCGCCACCTGGAGACGAAATATTAAGTTGCTACTTTGGCAACTACAGTTTCTGTAACTTCGCATGGAAACATTTGGCTGAGTTTCAAAAAAAATGTTAGTCCCTAAACCCTAATTTTTTTTAACAACTGTGTGGCGTAGTTTCTTCAAAATTAAAATTCTGATTGATAAAAAAAGTTCAATTTTACTGTTAGTAGGGCCTAGGGCTGTTTTGATACAATTTTGTTTAAATCTGGTACAGTACCTACAAGTATCAGCAAATTCGATGCGCTTCTTGTAGTAGGCTAACAGAAAATACTGAACCAATGCAAATAGCTTGGTCAAATCAAAACGAGTTTGTGAACAAGTGATGGTTATCTGATAGACAAGAAAAAGGGATTCGTTTGGAGTTAAAATGAAAAACTTTGCGTATAAGCTACATTTTGCTTTGCACAACCACAAAAAAAAATGTAAGCTAATATAGTATCTGATGAAAATGGATTATAATGCCGATATGACAGCGATACCAAGAAACGGTAAGATACTAGTATCAGTAATGATACGGTACTTAGTATGGTATTGGAACAGGCCTACTCTTTAGGCCACTCAAAGTCGCAAACCCAATATAAACTTTTTATAAAGTTACCAGGGCTCGGTCGTTACTAAGGCTGTACCGAACCGAACAAACCGAACCGAACACGGCCGAACAGAGGGGGTTCGGTTCGGTGTTCGGTCTTTCCAACGCAAAATACCAAACCGAACATATTTTCACTTCTAATCGACGGATTTTGATGTTTGAATACACCATTTTGAAGGTTTTTTCGCCAGCTTTCTGTTGGACCAAACCACAAGTTCCTAGCTCTAACGGTTCAGAAGTTATAAGGGAAAATGTAAAAATAGTGGATATTTTTTTATGTTTAAACAGTCTTACAACATCTATGGACTTACAAGTCCATGTGAAAATACCTACGTTTGTTAAGAAACTTGTGCTTTGATGAATCTTTGTGGACTGAGTTTTTTCACATTTTAGTTTAAGATAATTGGTTGGGTACAATTTTGTTCGGTTCGGAAGTGTTCGGTGTTTGGCTTATTTAAGGTTTGTTCGGTTTGGTTCGGTTCGGCTGAAAAATTCTCGTTCGGTACAGCCTTAGTCGTTACCAACTTTGACAGATCCTATCTGATACGGATACGGTCCGATGCTACATCACCGACACCAATGCCGATACTTCAATGCATTACATCCAGTAAAGTTAATGCTTCTTCCATATTCAGAAACAACATTTGATGAAAAATTCCGAATCTCAAAACTCTATGAGCAAGTATTTTGCAGTGAAGTGCGTTTTTTGGAACCTGTTTTTGGTTTTTGTTAAATAATTTAAGGACGACTAAAGCTATCGCTCTGAAATTAGCACCATTGAGAAGCTCTCGAAAAACCGTTAAAATGGTGTATTGAACATCAAAACGGACAATATTTGGCGAAGATATTGCAAAAACTGATATTTTACCAAAAGAGTTTATTGTTTGATTTACAGGCGCGTGCCGGTGCTTTAAATTATCGCGGGTCAAAACTTTATATTTGAATCTTGGTTCACCCGCTAAAAATCAAATTTTTGCCAAATATTGACCGTTTTTAACATTCCAGTACACCATAACCGCCTTGAAACGAGCTTTCCAATGGTGCCAATTTCAAATATCTAGCTCATACCACTAAGAAGTTATTTGACAAAAACTAAAAAACTTTGAATATTAGATGACATAAATAACATATTAGCAATATTATATGTATTTTAGGCTGACTACATATTCTTTCATCTTTGAGCTACGTACATGTCAAAGAAATGTGGTCAGTTAAATAACAAGATGCACTACACTGCATCAGTAATTCGACGTGTTGCTTGGTACAGAAATCCTGAAGGAGGAGAGAAAATTAATATGAGATTGACGTATGCAGTTGGAAAGGCAGCATAAATTCAGGACACTACTATACATTCGGAATACGTGGTGTACTGAAACGTATACATATTGCACATCACATATAAAAAAAAAACCGTCTAACTTTTGCTATTGCGATACGGCAAATGAGCGATCACGCAATCTTGTTATAAACGGCCAGATAAGGATTTCTCATCTGACGCTATTATTTTTGTCGAAAAATGAAGAAAGACCAGGTCGAGAATGTGGTGCGGGTGTTAAACTGCTGGAAGGAAGACATCAATTTTACATCTGAGACGGAGAAGGATAGAAGACTGCCTTTTTTGGACGTGGAGCTTACCCGTGAATATGGAGGATCTGTCACATACCGTCCTTATAGAAAGCCCCTGTCTTCTGGCAGAGGTATCCCTTTTGATTCGGGTCACCCGGTGGGACGGTTGAAGGCCATTGCAGCAGGCGAGTTCACCAGGATTTTAAGACATTCTAGTTCGCGAGAAGTGGCACATCCTTTCCTTCAAGAAGCGAAAGGCAGGTTCATCCTCCTAGGCTATCCCCCGAAGTGCCTCAACAGGTTGATACAGCAGGCGTTGCAGAAGAGAGATAAGAGCGGAGGAGATGATACGGACGAGAGGCTGAGCATAGACCTAGGGTAGGTCTTACCTACCTTCAGGGAGTGACAGACAAGATCCAGAAGATACTCGGAGATAACGGTTTTGACTCCTATGTGAAAAAAGGAGAAGGCCTCAAAGAATTGCTCCTGCCAAAAGCATTGCGTAAAGATGAAGGTGGTAGAAAGAAGAAATATGAGGAGGATGAGGAAAGACTGCAAAAAATAGTGAACACGAGAGAAGGAGTATATCGTGTACCATGTGCTGACTGCGATGCCGTCTATATTGGTGAGACACGCAAGGGTGTGAGGGCACGAGTAAAACAACATATGAGTGATACTAGGAACCAGAAAGATACAAACGGCATCGCTGTACACCAGATGGACACCTCGCACAGCATCCATTGGGAAGGAACTGAAACGTTGCTCATTTCAAACTCGAGCAGAGACTCAACACCTGAGAGGCCTCGAATCCCTGGCTATTCAACACCACGTCCGAGAGAAGGCCGTGCTGATGAATATCCAGGGACCATCTAACCCTTCAATCCAGTTCCTACTTACTGGATGCTGATTTCAGAGGCCGTCTGAGAAAAAAGTGGAGTCACGGCCTTCAAAATCTCGGAGGCAGTACATGAGCGTCGCGCACCTTCATTGTATATACCTTGTAAATATCGGAGGCCAAGTTAACGCCAATTTCAAATTCTAATGGACTGTAAATAGGTGGTAGTGTTTGGAGTTTTATTACGTGCCTGAAGATGATAGTCGGCTAGGTTTCTCCATCAACAGCAAATTGACTATCGAAAATTCGCCAAGAATTGTTATATCGTTCTTGCCTGTCTGGAAATGTGCGTACGTAAGTAATGTCGTCTGCTACGTTCCAGAGTATGAATCTAGACGTTTTTAATTTGAACAATCAAGTTTAAAAAAAAAAAAGACAAAAAATTCTCTTTCCCCCCCCCCCCCCTCATCCACGCACGCCAGTCTTACACGCAATTCAGCGACATTTAAGGCTAAACCAACGCTGCTACTGCTGAGCACAGATTTATTCATTCTAGAGTTGCGCTTTTCAAATCGTGTTTTTTTTAACACCAAAAATTGTTCATCCATACGACATACCTTTGCTAGATTTACTTCTTCCATTCTTCAATACTGTACTCCCACAAAACGAAGTTTATGGAGATTATTCCCCTGTAGTTCATAACAGTTGGTGCTGTTTATTTCTCCCGGCCGCCTACCATAAGTACAACGCAGTTTCGCCGCCAAACCCAAACGATCTCGAAGTTTTTCTCGGAAAGTCTAGCCTCTGACCGACCCTCGACCCGTATTTCGCCGTTATTTTTCCACATCGCCTTGCAATTTTAGGCTAAAATTTTCGAAAATAACACGTGTTACGCTGACGTCACAACACTGTGTGTACTATGGACGACGGTTTCGCATTGACAGACCTCGTTGGAGGGTACCACTTTGTTTTTTCTAATTACAAAATCTGTGAAATCCCTAGTTTTTTAATATTTTACACTGCAACTGTCCCACCCACATACTTGAATTTCCTCGGATCAGAATTGAACAAATGTGTCTGGTTTTTGAGGAGATATCGCCGACGTAAATCGGCTACCCCCGTTTTTTGGCCACAACCGCATTAATTTGACGTGTGACACGTCGAATTAAAAAATAAAATAAAATCCCTGGTTGCCTGGTGTTTTTTTTTGCGTGGCCTTAGTTGATACCGATACCGATGCAAATGTCGGTATTGGCCGAGCCTTAAAAGATACTTCATTGGTATTCAGAATTGTGTTATATAGGGGTTATTATTATAAAAGAAAACTCCCCAGTCATGTAAGTCCAGGATTGGAAATACTCCACTGTTGACCAAATAGTTAAGTGAAAACATTTATATACATTCTTTTTATCATGAAAGCTCAGCGTATAATGTTTTACTTATTCGCTTTCCAATGCTTCGAATAAGAGTTTCTTATAAACATGCTAACTGTAAAATTTTCTACCGCACTTGGATTAGCTGATTAAAATTCATGTATGCAAACTAGGGCTGTGCTGTGCTAGGGCAATACTGGTACCGGGACCAGCTGCAGGTACCATTAGTACCGGCATCGGACCGGCACCGGGTAAACAAGTACCGGAATCGTCATTTTCATACGTTAATAATATGACTTATTGTTCCCAATAAGGCTGTACCGAACAGATTTAGACTCACAGATTTTAGCAGATTTTGGGCTGATCGGCAAAAATCGGTTCGGCGAACAAAAACCTGCAGATTTTCGATTTTTGCCAGGCCCTTGACAATAACTAAATTGTGTTTCTCCACATGTTTGTTACCTTTTGATTTAATTTAGGGTAGGCCTACATGTTTTACATTTTGTAGGCTAAGGTTAATAACGGACAAATTTTGACTTTTATTTAGGTAAAAAAAATTTATTCCAATGTTTCATTAGCCTACAAGTTTGTGTAAGCCAGAAAAAAAAATTGTTAAAAATCTGTAGCGATCGGTTTGGTTAAATCGGATCGGTACACCAATCAATTTGTAACTGATCGGATCGGAATCTGTTCGGTAGAAAAAATGCTGATCGGTACAGCCTTAGTTCCCAATGCTACTAAAAATTAGCCTGCAACTAAGTCAGTAAAAGGATTAGGCCTATAAGTATAAAATGTTTACTTAAGACAAAAATGTTTACATGATCTCGTTGAGCAATAAAGTG
Source organism: Lithobius niger (assembly GCA_023313725.1). Lineage (NCBI taxonomy): Eukaryota > Metazoa > Arthropoda > Chilopoda > Lithobiomorpha > Lithobiidae > Lithobius > Lithobius niger. The sequence continues at coordinate 22,346 of JAHWFP010103402.1, read as the reverse complement.
TTTAGCGTACAATTCCTATGTAAAAGTGTCACGTACGTTACACCATTAAATTATTAACGTGTCAACACTGCGTTGACTATTAACTTATTGTTTGACATCAGCATAGGTACAGTGTCTGCACGTTAACAAAAGTCCGGTACTGGTATTGGAATCGGGTAAAAGGGCCCCGATATCAAACCGGTATCGGGGAAAGTAGCACCGTTACAGCCTTAATGCAAATTGGTTTTGTTATAAGATGTATAAGAACAAGATATAAGCTCAGTTTCGGATGAGCAATTCTGTCAGGTGCACTAATAGGAGCGTATAAAATGCATACACATGTGTAAGATGTGGGAGTGTCCATGCTGTAGGCTAACCATTGTTCATATTCCATCCCTTGTCACAAGGGCATCTGGGAAAGAAGCTGTGGGTTTCGTTTCTTTGTTCCAGGTCAGTTGATGCAACATCACCAAAATCTTACAACGGTGCTAAATAGGGTCAGTTTCCTGCATGCACTTGAACAGGCGTTGGGTCAGGAGGTGATCCACATGTTTTCTACCCCAATCAGCCTTGGCTTGAGGACTCATCTTTCAGGCTAACCCTCTCCAATGTCGGTCGCCACTCGCCATTCGGAGAATGGAAATCAACACTTGGCAACTTGGAATTCAGCTTTACCCACCAAAATGGCGACTAAACCAAGTGCCATGGCTGTTTGCCATGACGCGTGTATCACGTGACTGGGCTAGTTCACTGAAACAGCCAAAGATCCGCTGTTCTCGTTCGTCAGTGGCTGACTCATGATCAGGGACAATGATTTTCCACTATCGTGGAGTTTTCAAAAAAATCACGGAATTAACAGTAATTTGTAGCCAGAAATTTCTTAGTGTTATGCCAACTGTACCATGATTGGGACCATTTTAAAAATCGTAGAAAGTTTAAATTTTTGCATAAATCCCAAACACTCGCGGATTTTAACGGATTTTGTCTTATTTTTGGCTTTTTTCAATTGGCCGCGGAAAACGTCAATTTGTTCCCGCGGAATGTTGTGATTGATGGCCGCGGAAAATCATTTTCTCTGCTCATGATGACATCACGGCAAACAGCCATGGCTTGTGGTACAGCAATAGAGAATGGCACTCAGAGGGATATCTCTGGGACCGTAGAAGTTTGAGATGATCGGTTTGCGGCGTTATGCTCAGATTTATGAATGCTATACAGCCGCCTTTAATGCATTAATACTGAAGTTAATGAAAATTGTACAATTTTGAAAATCCATAAATAAGAAAAACTGTGTAAGTGCTTTCTAAGGTCTATTGGCAACTGATACTGGATTGACATTTGATAGGGTTGTTCCCGGCTTAAAGAGTGATCAACGTTGCATCACGCAAAGGTGCCGCATGCCTGGACTAATCGTGCTAATTGTAGCCTACTAATCATGATGGTTTTCAACGGTATTTATTAAGTTAAAATGTATACAGTAGCTTATTTTTAGCGCGAGTTATCCTACAAAATAGTTACGACCAGTTCCACAATTCGCTGTAAGGAGTCGCGCCCCAGAACGAGAGGTTGAACATGCTGCAATATATCGTGGACACTTTGTCGACCCCCGACACTTTGTACGGGCTATCCTTTATGCCGCTCCTGATGCTAATGATAAGTCGGTGTCTGGACTATAGTTTATGCATACAGATATTCTACGGTTTATTTATGAAATTGTCATAATTTTCTTCAACTACTGTACGTGAAAAATGAAATTTGGTTTTCACTTTATTTTCCTAAACATCTGTTCACTAGCTAGCGGACATCGGATAATGCTTTTTAACCTCGCAATCCACATTTTCAGAACACTGGTGCATTCTTAACAACTAGAATCAAATGTTTCCTGTAACACGTAAAATAACAATGTTTCTTTTTATTTCAGTTTAGTGTATGACAGGGAAACTGGGAAGCCAAAAGGATATGGCTTTTGTGAGTACAAGGATCAGGAAACGGCATTAAGCGCCATGCGAAACCTAAACGGCTACGAACTTAATGGTCGAGCACTGAGGGTGGACAATGCTGCAAGTGAAAAAAATAAGGAAGAATTGAAGAGTGAGTATGCTTAATGTCTACAATCTAATCACCACCTGTGTTTTGTACATTCAATCACCGGTGGGTGGTAGCAGCTACGCTTTATCAAAAGGATTTATGCTGCTGCGCATGTGTTTTTTTTTTCTTTAACATTTAAAGATGAGTAATTTTGCAGTCATTTTTTTTTTGTACATTGTGCAGCTGCTTGAAAATGACTAATCAAAATGTTTGGTGCTGTGAATTAGTCAAAGTATTCCAAAAGTAGTTGTAGTTGCAGACAAAAAAAAACCTGCAGAAACTCACAAATTTTGTGTTTCTGTTGTCCAATAAAGCACTAATGAATTGTGTTTTCCTTTTTTTTCCCGAATAGAAATGCTTTCCAAAAGTTAGCTGTTGATAACAAACCCAAATTTTATCTCCTTTTGGCACCTATGGTTAAAGAGTAATTACATCCATGTTGACAATGCATGTTTTAGTTTTGGATCACTTACACAATAACTAAACACAAGAATTGCGACAGGAATACGTGACGTACATCCGATACAACAATTTCATTACTGCATCACCAAAACACGTAATGGGTGCCGCCATTGTTTCGCGCGGAACAACCGAAATTAATGCCGTTTCGATTCAGCCACTGAGATAGCTCTGTTGGCTGTCGGTAGTTCAAGCGTCTGACAGCCTTAGCTGGCGAGTACTGTCGTGCCGTTCGCTTATCGGTTATGTACTTAAAGGAAAAAAAGGGGGGTGTTCGAACATGGATGTGTCTTAAGAACCTACTCGAGCCAAATACAGTAACTACATTTGAGAATGAAGATTTTTTTTTCTAGTTCGCAAGAGGGCGTTGGTGATAGATAATGGTCACCCAAATTGGTGCAGACGTCGGAGCTGCATCCGGACACAATCCGATTGAGTTTGCTGCAAGGAAGCACCTGCACGAAAAAATATTTCTTTTCAAATCCATGTTCGACCACCCGCCCTTTTTTTTTCTTTCTTTAAATAACTAGTAATGGTAAGCGAACAGCACAACAGTGTTCGGCTACGATGAACTTGTCCATTACATTCTGATGGTGGTTATAAACTTTAAAATTAAACTTGTATTATCGTTACTGGTATCCTCAAATTTTTCATAATCTATTTGTGTAGGTCAGCTTAAAGAAAAAAAAAAGACTTAAAAAGATGTTAATTTTTTTTCTTTCATTTAAGATTTACAAGCTTCACTTGGTGGGCCACCCCAAGAGGTAAGAGGGCAAGTTACTTATAAACTACAGTTGGGAGGTTTAGAAACCCACATTAGATTATAATATTTTAGATTCGGTTTTGACTTGGCAAATTTCGTAAATGTTATTAACTAGCAACCGGCACTGGCTGCCGGCGTTTTTTAACAACAAAATATGGGCAATTCGTACAAAATGTAATATCTAAGCTAATGTTAATTTATCTCAAACGAAGGAAAACTGAAGCTGTTGTAAAATATTTGTACTGTGATTTTATTTTTCCAACAAAAACAGAAAATATCACAGAAATTACCTTACCTTTCTAAAAAAAAATATATACTCGCTTTTGGTATAAATATGAACAGATAATGGATTTACTAGCTGTAAAGTCCGTTATGAAGATGTGCAACTCTAGGAGTTCAACTGCCCCATAACAGTGAAATGTGTAATTTAAATAATTCCGGTTCTTGAAGAGGGGTAATTGCGGTAAGGTTGCTTCGCTCACTCGATCATCCATGTATCTTGTGATTCATGGATTGAATGCCAGATGGAGAAGACGTTTCTGCACAGCCTATATGAAGGCGCGCAAATGTAGGAGTACAGCTGCCCCATAACAGTGAAATGTGTAATTTAAATACTACCGGTTCTTGAAGAGGGGTAATTGCGCCAAGGTTGCTTCGCTCACTCAATCCATGTATCCTGTGATTCATTTCACCGCCCTTTATTCATTTCCATTATCCGGGAGCAGACGTTTCTTTCATGTCCTGTGGGCTTTGCTTTTTTTCGCACTGAATTCGTATGCACAGTTTTTGTGTCTTCGAAAGCCCTGTAACCTGGGATCAGACAAATATTTTTTTTGGTTTTTCACTCAAGCCCGATTACGTGACTTCATGAAACCAAGTACAATGCATGTTTGTAAAGACATTGTTGTTTGCAGTATTATTGTTACACCATTGCTTCTGCATTGTTTCCTACGATAAATTCTTTTTCTGCCGGAAAAGATATTGTTGTTTTTATCATTGTTAAAGCATTGTTTAAAGCAGGGCCAGCGCTGGCAAAACAGTGGCAACTACCGTTTTATGGGTTAAGATGATAAGTATTGAGAATGATGTGAGCATTGTTGTTTGCGTCAGGCTTCATTATTGTAACGTCACTTACTTTGGACTTAATAATAATAAGGGGTTTACTGTTAGCAAAAAGTGGGAGTGGGGTTACGGAAGGGCAGGACGCTAATACCATTCCCACTTGAACCAAATGATGTGAGCATTGTTGTTCGCGTTAGGCTTCCTTGTTGTAGCGTCACTCTTAAGTTTAGACTTGAACCAGTCAACACATCCACTTGCAGAAAGTGATCGTTGTGGAGCCTAAGGACTGACAAAAAAGACTGAAATGTGCACAGTTAAAAAACCAGCCAGGGTTGTCAGGAACTTTGCTATTAGTGACAGTGTTGTCCTAGTTCAAAGGACCGACCAGCTGATGTCTAACGAGACCAAAGATTGTCGTAAGCAGCTGATCTAAAGCTGGTAAGCCATTTATGTCTTATGAGCTCAGCATGTCTCGAGATAAAGAGACTCCTACTAAGCAGAAACGAGCAAGAAACAAGTCAAAGAAAATGCCAAGTGCTTTGCTTGTAATAAGCGAGCAGATTTTACTTGCGACTGCCGTATCAGACGAGAGGATAAATCATCAGTGATTAGTCGCACCGTTGCACACGTCATGCCAAGCAATGCAAATGTTATTTTCAAGATCATGCATGTGTCGTCTACCAAGAAGCAACAGCGTGGGTGGATTATTGACTCTGGCGCTGGCATGGTCATGACGAGGTATAAGTGGACTTTGCGGACTACAAGCCACTTAAAGACAGATACGTGCTGACATCTGACGACATGCACACGGCAGTGCAAACTATCGGAAGACTGGTGATGAAAGTAAATCGTAAATACCTTGAATACCCCGAGACGTATCATGACTGGGTGTTTTACAGCGATACCTTATTTCGTTTCTTTTCCGGAGGCCAGTTGTGTTCAATATCATGGAGGGATTGAAGTGCTAAACATACCATATACATGGGAATCAGTATTCTCTGTCGAAACTGAAGATTTATTATGCAACCGCTGGTGATGAAATGAAATTGGGTACGAGCAGAATCTATCCGTGGAGCTTCGCCAATAAAATGCACAAGAATTACGAAGATGGTTAAGAAAAGGGGATGTGATAAAATGATGAAACTCGAGTTCTGCAGACGCAGATGAAACAGTGGGGGAAAGATGAAGACAAAGAGGGATTACTTTGACATTTGGCCTTCTCGTTCAGGATGACACGCTCGTTGATGGAGAAAGTGTGCACATTTGTATTGGGTATGGAGGTAGTTTGCTCAAATATCTGTGGGGAGAAATTGTGCACACAGCCTGTCATCTGAGAAATGCCGGAGTTGGTAAGAATAGCAAAGGAGTCACCATTGCACAGCTGGCCGGCAAGACTAGTTGTAGCAAGATTCAGAATAGGCTACAAAGCTTACGTCCGCCGTTTTAAGAAGCACAAGTCTCCCTCATCGGGAGGCAGACTAAAGATTAATTCCTCACATCGCTACGAAGCTAGACACGAGTGGGGGTTTCAATCGAGAATGACATGAGCATTGTTGTTGTCCATGAAGCTTTATTATTCGGACGTCACTCTTAAGTTTGGACTTAACGAGTCGATGGGTCCATGTGTAGTAAGCGATCATTGTCTAGCCTTACGACTGACGCAGTGACTGAAATGTGCACAGGTAAATAACCAGCCAGGGTTGTCTGAGACTACGCTACTAGTGAAATAGTTGTGCAAGATCAAAGAACCTACTAGCTGATGTCTTAACAGGACCGAAGGTGGTCTATAATGGTCGCGTCCGTTCTTGAGTCCTCCCATAATGCAATGCAAATCATCGAGTGTGCTGCACTGGCAGCAAGGCACATTGAAAGAGCTGAATAAAGTGGCGGCCACTCCACCACGTTCTAATTTACTTTGTCAAGGAAAAGCTACCAAGAGTCAAGCCAGGAAAGTAATTCTAATCGTTGCGCATCGATTTCAGCAAAATGTATTTACCCAACAGTAAATAGAATGCAAGGAACGAAAAAATGTGGCTTTGGAAGAATCTCCCTGAGCTTGACTGTTGGTCCAAACAAAATCTTTTTGTAAAAGCACATAAGGTTCTTTTCAGACCCACCAAATAGTGATAAGAGCCAGACGTTCTGTTTTATCTCGTAGTACTGAATACAAGTTCGTTTCCCACTTATTATTTGCCATAAATAATATATACAAAATTTACGCCCCCCCCCCCCCCCCCACCAATCCCTCCCCCCACCACACCTTTTGGGTGTAGAACACCAATAATATATTTTTTACCATTTGAGGGGGGAAAAAATAACTATAAAAACAGCTTCTCCTAAAAGCAAAAAAAAATCACACCCCTTGTAAAGAACAGAAACAAGTATTCATTTTTTTACCACTTGTTAGTTCTTTGGCTTCTAGTAGCAAGGTCTATTTCCGTTTTTTTTTATTAATACGAAAAACCTTTTTTTAAGTGGAATTCGCGCATGCTAGAGGAAAAAAAAAGAAGGCTTTTTCCTTCTGCTGGCATAGAATACCCCTATCCAACGAACGGATTTCAGCAGCTAGCAGGTCGGCTTTCCCCGCAGAGCAGTCTACAATGCTGGTTACATGCAGGGAGCTCCCCTGCTGCTGGCAAAAAAAGTCGATGACAATTTTTCAGAGGACTCAAGAACCGGCGCGCGTATTATAAGTGGCCGACTTAAAGTTGGTAAGCAATTTACGTCTTCAGAGCCTAGTAACATCCTTGACCCCACTGTGTAGTCTGTGTGAAAGCTGAGAGGTTCATTTTACTTTGACCCGTCAACATAGTGTTGATGATATTGACTCAGGTGTTTCCATAAGTGTTCTCGGCTATTTAATCTACTCCATTGTCAAGTACGTATTGCCAAGAATTAAAAATGGTAATTAATTTAAAACTCTTATCTTTCAATCTTTTTTCTTGTTCAGGAGACAGAACGCACAATTTCAGATAGTAGTTTACTGTACCGGTATTCTTGCAAATTTTTGATAGACCGGCTCCATTGTCTTATTATCAGGCACTACTATTCTTAAAACTTTTTTCTAAATCATCTGCTTGGGAATCAATTTATAAAACGAGTATTTCATTCCGGCGTGGCCTCCTATTTAAATCAGAAAATTATTCGCAGTAGGCCTAGGTCTTCTTTAAACCTGCTAGAAATTGGGAAGCTAACAATTTTTTTTATGCTTTTTTATATCCATCTTGTATTTTCAAAAATGTAATATTTCTTGAAGATTTATTTAGGAGCATTATTTTTACCATTTTGTGTGCAATCTGATGTACAGTTTTTGGACGCCAATTTGTATTTTTTCCATACCTGGTGTAAAAACCAATGTGGTTCAGCCGTATTTGAAAGAACATTCCAAATTTGATTCGAATCAGTTCATGGCTGTAATTTCGTAAACCTCACATTATTGTTAGAAAATTACAATAAAACCACACTTCAACAATCACTAGAAGTCCACTTAAATTTTCGATGGATTTACATACAGTGTCCATAGTAGTCGTATCACCTTCTTCAGAAGAAAAACACGAAGCACTGCATCATTCGTCGATCACATTTTGAAAATCGCTCTGCGAACCACTATGTTTCGCTTTTGCGAAGTGGACTTTTCTAATTTGAGATAGAATGTGTCATCTAACCGCCACAGTATACATAGTAAAAAATGCTATACCGGTTTTGTTTTTTTTGTTAACCCCTTTTTTTAATACCATTTTGGCTGCCATCTTGAATTTCCACAAAAACTGTAATGGGCTTCTGTTGTTGAACGCCATTTTCAGCTGTCAGTTTGGAAGGTATTAAATTACGTACCTACGTCATTCAGCTGATTTTTAAAGAATATTCTCATCCAATTTCTGTGGGTTTACTTCGTTATAACGTAAGCCTGTTTTTTGTATGCCATTTTGTGCCACCATCTTGAATTTTCAGAAAAGTGGAGTAAGACCTTTCTTAATATATTCTGAAAATTCATAATACGTTTGTGTTCAGTCTGATAAATGATTTCGAAATTGCAGTATAAACCGAAGACCGTGTTTTGGATACCTTTTTGGGCCACCATTTTGGATTTTTATGAATTGGTATAAAACTAAGTTTGTAGGACGTTCAGTCATACTTCAAAGACTATTCCTACCAAATTTCATTCGAATATGTTCATGTGTTTTGCCATAACTGTGGAACAAAACAATTACGAAATAACGACTGACAGTACGTTGTGCCTAATCAGCAGTTTAACTTTTTTTTGTAATTTCTGGAGCCCATAAAATTGTAGGCTTAGACTGGGCCTCGTTAAACCTTTACCTATTTTGCTATTACATTTAGAAAGCCTTGAAGTTTGTTTGTTTTTTTTAAGCAGAGTCCCTATGGCACAGAGTGTGACCCAGACAAAGCCCCAGAGGCCATCTCGAAAGCTGTTGCAAGTTTGCCACCAGAACAGATGTTTGAATTAATGAAACAGATGAAGGTACTTAAAAGCTGGGTGTTTTGCTTACCAAGTATTCCTATCCGATTCAGTGCATTCGGTGCTATGTATGATTTGGCTCTTAATATTTTTGTTGGTTATTACAGCTCTGTATTCAGAACAATCCTAGTGAAGCCCGAAACATGCTGCTGCAAAACCCTCAGCTAGCATATGCTCTGCTTCAAGCTCAAGTTGTGATGCGTATCGTCGATCCACAGGTAGCCATGGTGAGTACAATAATAAAAAAAATTTCATCCTCCAATTATTTTTTGTTATTTGTGATGTTCAAAAAATGCAGAAAACACTACAAATTAAGGCTGTACAGATGCAGATACCGTATCGGTAAATCTGCAGATGTTCAATGTATCGGAATCGTATCGGAATCGGTATTTCTTAGAGATTCCTTTGCAGGTACCACACTTCACCCTTGATGACGTAGAGTTTCATGTGTCTTGCCTGCTGTCTGCCACAGTTCTGGAAATTAAAGTGCAACACAAAGTTTCATCCTGAATAAAATCATTATCTGCATTGAGAACTTTGTGTTCCCTGCCTTCAGACGGTCACGATTCCAAAAATAACAGGGCAACACGAAGTCTCGTCTTGAATTAAATCAGTATCGGCATCGGTTTAACAGATATGCGGTATCGGTATCTGATCGGTAGAAGTGGTGTCGGTACAGCCTTACTACAAATGAATTGTAGGGTACATAAACAACCTGGGAAAAAAAAATGCTGGGATTGTATGCTAGCTAAAATATCTCAAATTTAGTTAGGCCCCTTTCAAGACATTGCAGAGTACGAAATTATGGCATAGCCAGAGTGGTGGCACCACATGTAGGGGAACACTCTGAGGTTGTGTTTGGAAGTTTTACGCCCCTGTTGGGGTTTTAAATAGCCGGTTTTAAATAGCCGGGAAATAGCCGGTAGACGTTGTATACTATTCATTATATTATTGTGTAAAACTTATGTTGAGAGATTTTAAATCGCAATTTCAAAAATTGTTATAAATTAATATGGTTATGTGGTTGCCACGCTAGTAACTTGAAATGAAGCTTAATAGGCATACTCACTGGTTATACCTCGGTAAGCATAGTAGAATGAAGCAAACGGTTTTATTGCAGCCAGAATTTTAAGGGCTACACATTCAATTTTTGTTTATCTCGTTGAGTATAAGAGGAATGTAAAACAAAAAATTAAAGAAAAGTCCAAGATTTATGACTGAAAAGATGTAAAATGGTACAACAAAACATTACTTTTGTTAGGCCACGAAAAAAAAAAATAGTCGGTTCTCAGGCCCTGCCTGGTGACTTTTATTTCAGAAAAATAAAAAAAAAGTGACCCGCAAAAGGTTACTTAAGAAAAATTTTTGAGAGAAAGAAAAATTTCTGAGAGAAAGAAAAATTTCTGAGAGAGATGAGCTTTTCTGCATATACATTATCCAGCAAGCATTAGGTTTAGTCGCAGTTTCAAATAGTTCAGAAATATACTACCGCAATCTGAACAGAAAGAACCAACTTAAGATATCAGGTTTCCCAAGTTTCAAACAGAAATAAAAATAAAAGCCTGGTTACCGGGTGACTTTTTGCGCATGTAAAAAAAAAAAATGCCCGAGAACCAAAACATTTTTTTCCATGGCCTTAGCGATGTGTTCATAACAATTAAGTGGAAAACTGAAAATGACATATTGTGAGGTCTAGCCAAATGGCAGGGTGTGCCATACTGGTATATCAAATTTTTTTACTAGGTTGGTTACTTGGTATCGGTAGTGGTATCGAAATTTAAAATTGGGCGTCGAATTTTCGGTAGTATGTATGGTATCGAAAAGTATCAAACATTATTTCTTTGCTGTGAAAGTACTATACCTGTCAATTTTTAGCATTGCTGTGTCAGTGATGCTGTTGGTTGCTTGGGACTTGAATTGCCGCCTCAGTTTACCCTACCACGCAAGCGCATGCGTGGTCCTTCCTATATAAGAGTGGCGGCTACGAGGGCTCGCCATCTCTTTGTCTCAAGCCGCCATGCGGCTCGTTCTGTTGGTTCTCTTCTTCTTCGCCCGCGCTGAGGCCCTTTCTTCCACCGCAACCCCACTCTTCGGCCGTCTCCGGTCTGCCCATAGCCGAAACGCCGCCGTCAAGACAGGGTTGTTTTTGGCCTCTCGCCTCCCCCATGAAAGCTGCTGCGAACAAGACTATCCACTCACGGCCAAACCTTGGTTTCCTTGACGTCTGTCATCCGCCACGCTTCTGCCGCTTCTTCCCGGCCCGTCTCCAATCCACCTTAGCCGGACCGTCGCCGTCAAATTGGGATCGTCGTTCCTGCACCCCTGCGTTGCGACTTCATGTCTCACTGATCCTTCTATGAAAGCCGTTGCGAACTGGATCGCCCGCCGACGGCTTGTCCTCCAGCCCCTCGCCGTCTTTCGTCCGCCGTGTTCCACACGCTGCTTCCCCGGCCCGTCTCCGGTGAAGGAGCTGTCGCTCGGCCTCTTGCCTCCCCCATGGAAGCTGGGGCGAACAAGACTCTCCACTCACGGCCCAACCTTGGTTTCCTCACTGTCGTTCATCCGCCACGCTTCTGCCGCTTCTTCCTGGCCCGTCTCCAATCTACCTTAGCCGAGCCATCGCCGTCGAATTGGGATCGTCATTCCTGCACCTGCGTTGCGGTTCATGTCTCACTGGTCCTTCCATGGAAACCGTTTCGAACTGGAGCACCCGCCGTCAGCTCAGACTCCAGCCCCTCACCGTCTTTCGTCCGCCGTGTTCCGCACACTCCTTCCCCGGCCCATCTCCGGTCTGCCCATAGCCGGGACGTCGCCGTCAAGACAGGGTTGTCGCTCGGCCTCCACCTCCCCCGTGGAAACAGTTGTGAACAATTCTCTCCACTGATGGCCCAACCCCAGTTCCCTTCCTGGCCCGTCTCCAATCTACTTTTAGCCGAGTCATCGAATTGGGTTGGTTGTTCCTGCACCTCTACGTTACGGCTTCGTGTCACACAGGCCCTTCTATGAAAACCGTTGCGAATTGGATCGTCCGTCGACGGCTCGGCCTCCAGCTCCCGCGCCGTCTTTCGTCCGCTGTGTTCCGCACGCGCCTTCCCGGCCGTCCCCAGTCTGCCCATAGCCGGGACGACGCCATGGAATTGGGACCGTTGTCCGTACACCTCAATTTTGAAGGTCCATGCCTCGCAGGATGTACTGTGTAAGCTGTTGCGAATTGGGTCGTCCATCAACGGCTCTGCCTCCAGCTCCCCTGCCGTCCTTCGTCCGCCTGGTTCCCACTCACCATTTTTCCGGCCCGTCTCCAGTCTGGCCACAGCCGAGATATTGCCACCTGATTGCAATCGTCGTTCTTGCTCCCCTATGTTACAGCCTCATACCTCAATAGACCCTCTGTGAAAACTGTTATACACTGGACCACCTATCGTCGATTCTGCTCCGGCTCCCTATCGCCGTCTTTCATCTGCCGTGTTCCGTACGCTCTTTCCTCGGCCGTCTCCGGTCTGCCCATAGCCGGGACGTCGCTGTCGAATTAGGGTCGTTCTTCCTTAACTCAACATTGAAGCCTCATTCCTCTCAGAACCCTCTACGGAAGCCGTTGCGAAATGGGTCATCATTCAACGGCTCCATTTCCGGCTCTCTCGCCGTCCTTCGTCCACTTCGTTTCCGCAGCACCACGTCTTCGTCTGCCTATTGCCTGACGCCACTGTCGTATTAGACTTATTCTTCTAGCCTCCTTCCTCTTCCACCTCGTCGGTAAGGCTCCCTATCCCACTTGGCCTGCCGTGGTAACCATCACGAACTGGACTGTCCATCAGCAGCCCCGACCCCTCGCCGTCTTTCGTTCGCCTTGCCTCCGCACGCTGTTTCCTGACCCATCTCCGGTCTGCCACAGCTGAGATTTTCCCGACCTATCGCCCCACGCCTCTCCTGTCCATCCACAAAAACATTTGAACTGGGCCATCCTTCGACGGCCTCAGCCTCTGACCCCCTGGCTGTCTTTCGTCCAACACTCTGACGTTGTTGTCGTCTGCACACTCCGGTCTAATCGTAACCGGGCCGTCATCACCAAATCGGGATTATGACGCTGGTCTTCGCCAACTCTTCATCTTCCGCTGCTCGGCTGCCACGACTCGCACTTGCTCCCAAGCTGATCTTCGCTCCTGTAGTCATGCAGTTCTTTCACTCAGCACATCCGGACTCTTTTAGCCTCGACGCCGTCTCGGGAACTGTACCACCATGCCCAGGTCACCACGGCCTGCCCGTTCTTACGTTGTTCTCCACATTGTTCCGAAGGAAGAATCTATCAAGAGCACGAGTCGCTCCTTGCTCAGGCGCCTCCAATCTTTCACCCGCCTCATCCCAGCCGTACAGCGACCAGGCTCCGAAGGTTTGGGTAACCGCTAGCCCATCACGGAATGGGACGCAAGCCTCCTAGTGTTCGCCATTGCCGCCAGGCGTGCCAACTCCTGTTCGTATTCCCCTATCGTTCCGGAGTTTTCCCGCCTTCCCTCCGCTCTCTTTTCTTTTGTCACGCTCACGCTGCGCTGCTTAGCACTCACCGCCCCCACTTCAAGTACACTCCACCGATCCCACAATGGTAAAGACGAAAATGCCTAAGTTTCTTGAAGATGTTGAGGATGTTTACTTTGGCCGCACTCCTGTGATCGTGAGCTGCTGCCCTGGGCTCTTCAATTCCCTCCGTATCGACCAACACAAGGTATGCCAATACCATAGGAAATGCGAATTTTACGAACGCCCCTGTTCAATCTGTGTGACTATTCCCCTCAAAGATTGGCAAGTGATCGCCTACCGACAACTCCATTCGGCCACTAGGAAGAGGCAACTATCATCCCACAAACAATCTTTGAAGAATTTTAAGCCAAATGAGACCCCAACAATGTCCCCAGCTTCAACCACGATGGCAATCCCACCCAACCCCGGCGACATGGATATAACGTCTACCCCTATGTCACAACAATCTTGGGTTCACTCAACGGCCTCTTCTGCAACCCCGGCCAGCACTAAGACTTTTCTCTTGCCCTCTCCGGGAAAAGATGTTCCACTCCTGAATTCAAAGGATGATCCCGTAATTTTTCAGGACGCTCCCTCCTCTCCGCTCATAGAAGATGTTCCAGAGCCCCCATCTATGACCAACTACCCCACGGTTCCGGCCACTCCATTCTCCCCTACTCACAGAGATGACGCTGACTCGCCTCCACTCGAGGCTTCCTCACCCTGAATTACATCCGCTCTTCCTCTTCAATCTCCTCTCCCACAAGAGGTCCATGACAATCCTACAGAATCACCTCTTTACGGCTTGGACACGGAGGATCCAATCGAAGTCGACTGTGACAAGATTATCCTAAACCTCCGCCACAAATTACGCCTCAACATCCGCGCCCGAAAACAATACGAATGCAATGTTAAAAAGGTAAAACCCTACCTCTTACACCTCCAAGACTCCCTCATTCAACAACACGACTCAATTACCAAACTATCAAAGGAAAACCAATCTCTGAAGTCGCAGATCTCGGGCCACATGAAACGTCTCGCTGACCTGGAATTGGCCGAAGCCCTACGCATAAAAAACCTCCCAACAAGATTCTGACGCTCCTCCATCTACCGGGCCCTGGAAACTCCACGGAATCGACGATCTGTACCGTTTCCGTCCATCTTACCCCAGAGCTACCCTCTTTCAACTTCCTGTCCTGTCCTCACTCTTTAGGGACCCAAGATTGAAACAGGACTTCCCAACACGCCCAGTCGAGTTCACCGACCTCGGCTTATCATCTACGACTACAATTCCGACCACGCCGCAGGATCCAACTCAGTCCCACATCTCAAACTCATGGAAGACCATAACAAATGCATCCCTTGCACATGACGTACTAGCCTACTCATTATGGCAGTTTGACAATGCCACCAATTCCCATCCACTACTCCCGAACATGGCTCCCCTCTCTACAACCCTGTCCCCTGAAATCCCTTGCACACCTTGTAGATCCAAAGCACGTTATTATTGCCTAGGTTTACGTTCCGACCCACAGTAAACCTAATCACCTTGAACATGGGCCCCGCTCTTCCCCTCTTTCGGAATGGGCCCTTCAAAAAAAAAGTATGTACATATTTTATAACATTTCGAATTTTCCTCTAATCCTTTTATCCCAACTTAACTTCTTCAGGCCACCATTTAGGGCCCTGCCACTGGTCCTGATATCAGGGACAGCCAGGAAATTCTTTTCCTATTCAAAAAAAAAAATTGTTAACTCAACTCAACAAATTTTTTGTATCCAGAATCCTACCCCTGTTAAAATATATATAAAAAAAAAGGGGGGGGGGAATTCAAATAACTCTGAACAGCCTCGTAATAGACTATCATTGGGATGACCACTTCATTCGCTCATCCTCGCATCCCCATTTTCCATGAACAATCCAATCGCTATCAGTGCTCTGCCATTTCTGTTATGTTCGTGCTACCTCCCCACTTCCTCGCCTTCAAGCTGAAGAACACATCATCATTCTGGAGAAGTTCCACCTACAACAACCATAAGGTAAATGTCACCTCCTTCCCTTTCTTCTGTAATCAGCTCCATTTTTCCCTACACCATTAACAAAGGAGAGAATGATGGCTCGCAAAAGCACCCACACGCCCTCTGCTACCAAATTAGGTGACTCACCGCCTCAGTACCCCAGGGAACTCAGTCAAAAGGTACCCGCCACCTAATTTGACGAGGTCAGCCTGTCAATGCTAAAAATTGACAGGTATAGTACTTTCACAGCAAAGAAAGAACATTTTGCCGGCCCCCAGCTAGGCAAAGACAAAGAGATGACCAGCCCTCGTAGCCGCCACTCTTATATAGGGAGGACCACGCATGCGCATGCGTGGTAGGGTAAACTGAGGTGGCAATTCAAGTTTCAAGCAACCAACAGCATCACTGACGCAGCAATGCTAAAAATTGACAGGTATACAGTAGTACTTTCTACAGCAAAAGAAACCATTTTTAGCCGGCCTGGCTGGGGGCCGGCAAAATGTTCTTTTTAGCATCGACTCAGTATCGTTACTGGCAAAGAAATCATTCTAAACAACGTTCGGCCTACCTTTAATCATTATGAAGTTGTGAAGAAATGAAATTATGAATATTCCTTTGATACTCAGGGTATCTGTATTGAAAAAAGTATCGGCATCGAGAAAGTATCGTGATCCCAATATGTGGAATAATAAAGTATCGGTATCATTGAAAACTCTGGTATCGCACACCCCTACCAAATGGCTCATGCTGATTGACTGATATTTATGAAGGCGGACATCAATCGAGTCCCCAGTGTCTTAGATCCATCCTTCTGGCTAGAGATCATCTTTAACAA
Organism: Lithobius niger; assembly: GCA_023313725.1. Lineage (NCBI taxonomy): Eukaryota > Metazoa > Arthropoda > Chilopoda > Lithobiomorpha > Lithobiidae > Lithobius > Lithobius niger. Next base: position 6,153 of record JAHWFP010103402.1, on the reverse strand, counting down.
TAGTCCCGTCATCATCATTCTTTAAAGTTAAGGAAGAGAAATATCAACAGTGTGCGAAATTTTTGGAAGCCACCAAACTTGTTCATTCTGTTGAGCGTGATCTTTAACCATCATTTTCTTCATATATTGGCCTCGTGCAGATACTTGAAGCAGGTGGCGCTGGGTACTCTCTACCCAGTAATGATGGTTGATAGGACAGCATATGAGTGCTTGAAAAATCTTGATTTTATTTTTAGTCCACACACACAGAAATAAAGTGTTGTTCAGGCACCATCGCATCTGAAAATATGTGGGATGATCAAGCACATGCGGATGGTCGAATCTTCTAGAAGGAAATTTTGGACGTATGGTCGTGATCCTACAGTCGAAATTATTTTTAATCATGTTAAAAAATATACAACTACAAATTTCAAAGTAGGTCATGGTTTTGTAATGACCATAAAGGACGAATGGGTGTTTTGTGCTTGAAAAATAAGTCCCTCTATCCCATCTGACTGTTTCCAGTAAATACACACGGCTGCACCAATGCCACTTTTGCCGAGCTCATCCAGTCCGATGACGATACCGGTCCAGTACTGGTAGTCGCCTACAGGTACTAATGTACGGTACTTAAAAAGAGAGCTAAGCAAACTTCGTTTTTTTTTTTGACTGGATTTAGAACTGAAAGGACAATGCTTCAGTTTTGTTACTTGTAATTTTTTTGTGGTCTTTTGTTAAATAATTGGAGGACGACTTCAGATGTGGACTTGAAATTGGGACCATTTGAAAGCTCTCAGAAAACCGGTTATTATGGTCCATTTGAACGTCACAATTTGACAGGTTTTAGTGAAATAATAAAAAAAAATGAAATTTTACCGATACTGCTAATCGATAACGATTCAGTGCTGGAACCTATACTGTGTCAGTACTGGCACTGCTTCTAAGAACATTTTATGCCTCAGTCACGTTTTGCTACTTGCCGTGAAAAAATCCATTACCCAATTTATTAGCATTCTCCTTCACCAATGCTGTCTCTACTAGAGAAGATAAAACGAGTTCTTCCGGTCCGCTAGCTGCGGTCAGCTCCACTGCACAGCCTCCATCTTATGTAAGTCGAGGCGGAGCAGCAGAGCTGTGCTTACCATCCGCTTCTGGCACTAGCCTCCGCAACGTCCGTCTCCGCTTCGTGATGCCGCGAGCAAAGGTGGCGCAAGGGGTATCCTCCCCCCTTCCTCGGTATCCGACCTCGCCGGTCCCGGCTGCTTGTCTAGGCCCTCCGCCTCCGCCCGCTGCCATCCCTCGGAACGACCGTTCCTTGTTTGGCCGACGACCTCGCATCTGTGTTGCGTATGGGCAGTGGGTGACTGTTCAGCCCAGCGCCAATCCTCGTCCTCAGTCCCCCTACCCGGGGACTGCCTCCGCGCAGCAATCCTTGGGATGGGCTGCCTCATTGCCTATCTATTGGCTTTCACACACAAAAAAAAAGTTCCTCATCCGCAGCTCCCCACTGCACATTACTTCTACACAGCCCTTTTGGTTGTTCCGTTTCACCACTTACTGTCGGATTGCGCCTTCCTTCCCTCCAGCATTGGATGCTGTTCTTCCTTAAAGGGGTATGGTATCCCTCCGCGTCTTCACCACCTGCGCATCCTACTGCGCAGCACTCTTTCTGATATATATTCCTTAAGATGCAGTCCGCTCGTCTTTCCGCGACTTTCGTCCTATGCAGCTGTGCTATTCGCTGCTCTTCAACTGATCCGATCCTTGTGTCCATCCTCCAGCATACCTCCATTCTCTTCACGGATCCACCGGTCCGTAGGACCAGCAGCTTTCGCTATCCACTCCAGGTTGACGCTTCACTCCCGGTTTCCTCTGCTCCACCCTTAGGAGCGGATAGACGGAGAACCGGTCCGTCTTCAGACTGGCTCCTCATCCTGCACTCGTCATTCCGCATCCCCTCCGGTCCCACCGGTTGCAGATACTGTTGCAGCCGCGTCCGCCGCACTATTCTCTTCTTTCTGAGCTGTTCTGATACCTAGGGACACTGCAGCTACGATCCCTTGCAGTCAACCTTCTCCAGTACGGAACCTACGTTCTCCTGCCACCAGACTCTCTCGTGCCAAGGAACGACACACTTGCTTAGAAGCTTCGAGTTAAAACTCGGATGGTTGCTGCCAAGTTAGCATCCTCTGTAGGATCATAACTTACTCCTCGGGATTTGTCTTCGCGTCCATCCCATCCTTCGGTAACTAGACATTCCACCACTCAGCGGACCAGTGAACCACTCACTCCGTCCTCACTACATTCCCTCATGAACTCCTTACTCCAAACCTTTAAACGAAAGGCTCCAGTTTGATTATATGACAGTTTGGCTTGCCTCCATCCTTAAGCGACACAAGCTTTCACTTGAGGATGCTGGTCCTTCTGCTGCCCTGGACGATCCGCCTCGTCCCATCCTGTCCGCTCAGTTGCCTCCTCAAGTCTCTCCTGAGGACAATGACTGTGATTCCTGTTCCTCACCAAACCGTCCCTCTCGGATCAACCTACCCTGCCGTTCCAAGGATACTCTGATCCTTCCGAGATTCCACTACCAGAACTGCTGCAGACAATCGAGGGGATCGTCCCCAATTGTTTTCTTTACAAGCCATCCTCTTCCTCCAAATTGGACTGGTCGCAACCTGGTTTCCGCTATTGCTCTCCCTCCTTATGGTTTTCCCATAACAATCAACCATCTCCAGTATATGCCCACGCCCGTTACGTGACGTCCCCCGCTTTCCGCCACCCTCCGCCTTCTGCATCATCCTACCCCTCGATCCCCTGCTCGGGACGACAGGGGGGGGGGGGTGACTTGCTCCCTCTGGGCCTGCAGTACCACGATCCTCATCATGTTAGACCTCCAACGTCCTCATCCAATCCCCGCCATTCGGCTGGCGACACGTCCGGCATGATCATTCCTCCTGACAAGCTATCTAGGGTGATCGTCCGCATTGCAGCCAACACGCTTTACGGTGACCTCTGCACAACTGCCTACTATACTACTAGCGGCCCATCCTCCTTGTTTTCTGGCCATTTCACTGAACCTGCCATCGAGCTGCACCTCCCTCCGCTTCCAGCAGTGTTTCCTAGACCTCTACAATTAAGGGCATGATACCCCTCCGCACCACCATCCGTGCATCCTCCTGCACAGCCTCTTTCGGTTCTTCTGTCCTAGGTCAATCACCGCGGGTGCTCCTGTACTATACACTGCTATTCGACGGTTGGTCGACATCCTCCGCTTCTGCATTTACTGCCTCCCGACCTCCGCCCCTCTACAAGGGACTCTTACAGCGATTTCGTCCGTTCCTCCAATAAGGATCCTCTCCGCCCTATCCGGGTTCACCAAGTCCTTGCTCCAGTCCTCCGGAAAGATCGCCCTCTTCTGGGTCCTACTCTCGGGACCAGGGACGTTTCTATCATCCGAATCTACCTTCGCTACAACTTTACGGGTGGCTACTATCATCCGTCTCCTCCGCTCACCAGGCACTCTTCAAGACGAGGCCTCTCGCTTTGCCTCCAGGACCGTGCGGTCATCCACCAAAAAAAAAAAAAAGGTTTATGTCAACCACTGGAAACGGTGGTTTCATTGATGTATTGATTACCAGGTCCATCCGATCGATCCACCCTCACACGATCTCCTCCGTTTCTGACCTCCTTCTTTAACAAAGGATTACGGGGATCCTCCATCCTGGTCTATAGGTCGGCACTGAATGCCGTCTTTCAAGTCGCCAGATACACCACTCTTCTCACCGACTATAAGATCTCTTCCCTAATCCACTCGTTCCCACTGATAGCCTTTGTGTCATCAAGACGTTTCCCGACTGGGGCCTTTCCGTCATCCTAGCAGCTCTGATGACTCTTCCTTCTACACCTTAGCCTCCGCACGCCTCAGCCGTCTCACTAAGGAGACTGTATTCCTGGTAAATCTGGCTGCTTGCCTCCGCTGCGCGGACTACAAGCCGTATCCGCTAAGGAGCGTGATTGTTTTTCCCTACTGACTTTTCAAGGCGTTACCCTCACCCCGGCTCCTCCTTCGGAACACAGACCCAGGAACCTACTGAACGGACGCATCCTTTCATAATACCATCTCTATCCAGTATCCTAGGGGGGATCGAGGAAGAACTCTTTATCCGGTGCGAGCCGTCCGTTTTCTTACTCAACTTTTTCAATGGCTAGACTGGGCTCATTTCCGCTCAAAGGATTGGTTCCCGGCGCCATCCTACCATCCTCGCTTCCCATTACCTCCGGGATATGTCCTATCGTTCCGACGGCTTGTACCACGTTGGGCCCTTGTTGCAGCCCACCGAGTACCTTAACCCTTGGACACGCTGTAATCCACTTTGTGTTTCAGGGGCCGGTCGCTAGCTTAGCGGGACTCCAGTCAAATGGCGCCTGCCGCCGTGACGAAGTCTATGGGAATGTTAATAAATTGGGTAATGGATTTTTTTCACGGCAAGTAGAAACATCAAAATTCCAGGCTACCCTGGTTAATTTTTGTTTCTATTGCCTATTGAAAAAATACATTACCCGGCTTCCCGCCCTCCTCCCCTCTCGTTGCCATTAGGGCAGGACAGAGGTGTCGAAAAGGTGAGCTCTGCTGCTCCGCCTTGACTTATATGGAGGCTGCGCAGTAGCTAGCAGACCGGAAGAACTTGTTTTATCTCTAGTAGAAACAGCATTGCAGAAGGAGAATGCTTATAAATTGGGTAATGTATTTTTTCAATAGGCAATAGAAACAAAAATTAACCAGGGTAGCCTGGAATTTTGATGTTTTTTTCCTGCATGCATTGGCCTAAATTACTCTTTTTTTTCCCCCTTCTTTTGCAGACCATGCTACACAGGCCGAACACTGCTCCTACATTGGTACCAGACCCAAATGCTCCACCACCAACAGTCCCACCGGTATGTCATTAATTTACATAGACCTAAGTAATGTAACAATCACAAAATTTATATCATTAAGTCTCATTACTGTGTACAATATTTTTTTTTTATGAAAGATCTGCCAGATCGTAGCATTGTATCCAGGATGCAGTAGGTGAAAATGATGGAATTTGAGAATAGTTATAACTGAAAAAAAAAGGGAGAAAAAACGGGAATAGAAAAAAGTTTGACAGTTACTTCCAGACTTGTTCGGCCATGAAAAAGAAATGTTTGGCTACTCGAATCAAATCAAGTTTCAAAGTAACCAGGCATTTATTTTATATTGCTATTTTTTAAATTTATTTTATGTCTGTCGAATTACAAACCTGGTGCAGCAAAGTTACGACTTCGTACATACATCTCTATATTTCGCCTCTTCCATGCTGCATCTTGTTACCTCATGCCATCATGTTTTAAATTTCTCATGAAGAATGAAGAAGCTGCTATGAAGAGGTGAAATATTAAGAGGTATTCGAAAAACCTCATTGCAAAACATACTGTAAAAAAACGTTTCAAAATACAAAATGCACGCCCACTTTCACAAACTCGAGAATCACATTTTCTCGCGAATTTCTCGCGACAAACAGCGTTCTTCATCAGGCCTAAGGGTTTTTCCGGACTTCAACTAACCAGATGATATAGTTGCAGTCTGGAAAAACCTGTCGGCCTGATGAAGACGTTTTCGTCATTGAAATTCGCGAGAAAAGGTAATTGTCGAGTTTACGAAAGTGGGCGAACATTGTGTGGATTTTGAAAGAGGGATGTTACTGTGAATTTTAAAGTGGTTCAGAACATGTTTTTTTGGACCGGTCTGGATCAAGACCGGACACGAACAAAATGCTACTGTACAAACCGGACATTTGAAAAATTACTAGTTTATTGTCCATAAGGGGAAAAAATTGTTTCATTCTCTGACAGTTTCTTTTGCTTAGTGTCTTCATAAATAGCTGCATGAGTTTCGGTTTTATTTACGGCAGAAATGTAGGGTTGTGTAACTAGTTGGTCATTTATAGATAAAATTTTGTGTAAGAAGTGGTTGCTTGGGTAGGGGAAACAGGTAATCTGTAAGTTGTGGTTGCAGTGTATGGTGAATTTGCAGTTAAGAATTGTGGAGAATAGGCTAAGTTTGATTTGGTTGGGAGAAAACGAGTTTTGTGGTTTGCCCTGGCGAGAGGCTGGGTAGAATTGGAACAGTGTAGCGGTTTTGTGACGTGT
>JAHWFP010103401.1:54839-70501 GCA_023313725.1 Lithobius niger | reverse complement strand
AACATATTGCAGGCTACAATACACTACCATAAACAATACATAAGAGTGAACTAGAGGAAAGTTCCATTTATGTGAAAACTGTTCTCATAACAGTCGAGACGTGGGGAGAGAGGCTTCGTGGAAGCACAGTTGGCGTGATGACCGACAACACCAGCGCTGTGGCTTACATCAGGAGGGGCGGTGGGACTCACTCTCGATCCCTGATGGGGGAGACCTCGTCCCTGTTCGAGACCTCCCTTCGCTACGAAGTTCGCCTCGTCCCTCGCCACATTGCCGGTGCCTTGAATGTTTGGGCCGACGAACTCTGCAGGGGGACTCTCGTTCCGGCCACCGAGTGGAAGTTGGACCCGTCGGTGTGCCACATGCTGTTTCATCTCTGGGGAGAACCGACCCTGGATCTGTTCGCCACGAGGCACAACAACCAGCTCCCGTGCTTCGTTTTCCCCGTTTCCCGACGATCTGGCGTGGGCGACGGATGCCCTGTGTCTGGACTGGAGGCGTGTGAGCGCCTACCTGTTCCCTCCGTTTCGACTGCTGCAGCCGTCGTTGAACAAGATTTAGTGGTCACACGGTCGTTTCATTCTCATTGCACCCTGGTGGCCAGCAGCTCCCTGGTTCACGGATCTGTGGGAATTGAGCAAGGCTCCGCCGAGGCTGTTACCCATCACGGCCCGCTTCCTCACTCAACACCGGGGCGCGACGTCCCAGCCGAACCCTGCCATCCTACATCTTCACGGGTGGCTGCTTTAACGGATCATCTGAGGCTTCGAGGTTTTTCCTCCGCTGTGGCGGAGAGGTTGCTGGGGTGCATTCGGAGTTCCTCCCAGAAGCACTACGACGTTAAGTGGCGCAAGTGGGTGGCTTGGTGCGGTGCGAATGCCTGCGACCCCTGTGGTCCTTCGGTGGCCGCCCTCACTGATTTCTTTGAAGCCCTGTTTCGGAGGGGCCTCTCCCCCAGCACCATCAAAGGATACCGTTCTGCCATCAATTTGGTCCTGACGTGTACCTTCGAGTCTGGGGTGGTGTCCGACGCCTTCCTCACAAAGCAGATGACGGCCTTCGAGATCGCCAGACCCAAACGAGTTAGGTTGTTTCCCCGTTGGAACCTACCATTGGTGCTGCAGAACCTGATGGGGCCGCCATATGAACCTGCAAGGACATCATCCCTGCTCTGTCTGTCTCAGAAGACGGTGTTTCTGGTGGCTCTGGTGTCCGCTGCCCGGCAGGGTGAGTTGGCTGCGTTCACCCGAGACGGGGGACATGTGCGGTTTGCTGCGAATTGGTCTGAGGTGTCGCTGACATTTCCTGCCCGATTCCGGGCTAAGAACTGTGAGCCTGGTGTCACGCCGCGGCCTGTGTCCATCAAGGCCTTGGGGAACCCCTTAGGGGACGACGAACGACTCCAGTGTCCGGGGCAGGCGCTTCGCTTCTACATCGATGCTACGGATAAGTTAGTCCTGAAGATCCGCGATGGGGCGGACGGTGTGTGCCCCACTCCCCTGTTTCTGGATGTCGATCCCGCTTCGGGTACAGTGTGTGATCGCGGCCTTACGCCGTTTAAAATGGGTAAGTGGATTTGTGCGGTGGTGAGGCGGGCGTATGAGGCAGGCCCGCAGCATGTTGATTTGCCTCCTGATGTTAGGGCGCATGAGTTGCGAGCGTTGGCGGCCTCGTGGGTCTATGGGTGCGGGACACCGCTGGACGAAGTGGTCGGAGCGTGCTTCTGGCGCCACCGGACCACGTTTGTGCAACATTATTTGCGAGATACGAGTGGCCTGGACGGTGGGGATGTTGTACGTGGCCATGTGGTTGCGGGCCAGTCCTTCCAAGAGTGAAGCCTGGGCCGGTGTGACTGTTTCTGTGTGTTGACTCTGGCTGTGCTCCGTTACGGGCATTCTAGTGGAGCTGGCCGGTTGTGGATTTTTTGTGCCTCATTCCTGAGGGAGATTCTCGTGGATGAGGCGGCGGTTATGCCGGGCGATGTTCTACGTCACCCGGCCATCGGTTCGGGACCGTGGACCACGGACCACTCACAATGACTAATGGGCGTCGCTGGACCCTGGTGTAGGTGAGTTGGTTTTGGATGGCTCTTGTCTGTGTTGTGGTGGGGTAAGTGTGTTTTGTGGATATGTTCTCCTGGGTTCATTGTTGGGGTGGTGATTCCCGCCTCCTGTCTGACGAATTCATTAATATTACTGAAGGTAAGTATTTGCAGGAAGTAAGAAACGTAAATTTTTACTAGTGAAAATTAGTTTTTACTTACCTAAAATACTTACCTTCAGTAAGGACCCGCCCGCCTCCCCGCAATCACTGAACCGGAGCGTTCCTGAAAAAGTGATGGGGTTGGCCTGGTGGGGGCGCTGGCGTCGGTGGTGACGTGCAGCGCCACCTGACGGTGGTGGAGAAAAGTTTAGGGAGAACATAAAAAAATAGGTTTTTTTAGTTCATAAGCGAGCAGTAAATAGCGTAAAAAGGTGGTTTTAGCAATATAACTGAAGGTAAGTGTTTTAGGTAAGTAAAAACTAATTTCACTAGTAAAAATTTACGTTTGTTCACTCCAGAAAAGGTTAAAATACCATGGTCAGAGCTACTGCGGTCTCTTTTCTCTTTTGCTTCAAAACATTGTTCATGACTTGTGCTAAGGGCACATCATGGGAGATGATGGCCAGGTTGGCCATACCGCCCCCTCTTCTGCCGAACTTTGGCGGATGATCTGTTCTCTCCCATCCCGGATTTTTCAACCTTATCTGTAGCCTGTCCTCGGTCATCAGAAGATCATAACGACCACTCACAGGACCCTTCCTCGGTCGCACCCACAGCAGTGGACAAAGCAACTCTAGAAACGACCATGACGTTCCCGATCCAGTGTGTACAAGCACAACCTTCACCGAATCTTCGGTCACTCCAGTCGGAGCTTTTCAAGGCCAAGGAGGCCTACCCAGGCTCAACCTTCAAGTATAAGCTAAGCGCCTTGCCAACAGGAAACGACCGTCTTCCCACTGAGGGTCCTCTTGAACTTTCTTCTCATTCTTCACGGTAGGCAAGTCTGCCTCTGCTCACTGGTGTCAACCCTGCCAGCGAACCACTCTCCAGGGAAACAGTTCACAAGTTGATGAACATGGCCCTCCGTTCCTTTAGCCGTAAGTGACTGGCTTCTCCAATACGACCACAGCCAACACAATTCACCCCAGTTTCGGTATAAGCTGTTGGTTCATCTACCAAACGACAGTGGACGTCCCTTGTTGTCCCTGGGTCGTCTTGGTCGCCCGGACACACCAGTTGTGCGTCCCCTGCTCTTCGTCCAACTGCTCTTCTGCCTTCCAACCCATTGTGATTCCCGACACCGATGACTTCGACCCAGCAGCTTAACCAGCAAACGGTCGTTTTGTTAATGTAACTCGTTTCCGTGCCACCTGTGTTCCTGTCAGGCTCCCACCTGTGCTCTTTGTTGTGCTTGCACGCTGGTTTTGTCGCCATGCAGTCTGGCAAGGGCACACGACGCGGTGAGTCACGCAGAAGCAAGTCGCCTCATTCCCCAGACAAAGAAGTGTATTGTAAGTTGTTGTCGATTGTTCTGAATAAACTCCCGAGTTGATGAGCTATCCAGTGAGTGTTTTGTTCGGGAATTGTCCAGGGATCGTAACCAGCATGAGCTAGAGCCTGGGAATTTTTTTTACACGCGTCATGAATCCAAGTGTGAGCAAGATCGTTCGTCAGAGTGGACTCGCATGTGTTGGGGAACATTTTGTTTGATTGAAAAACAGTATGGCGTCGGATTTGGGGTTTAAAACTGTAAGGAAATCTGGGACATAGCCATGATTTTATTTGGCCCACAGCTGAAACCAACTTTACCAAGTGTTTAATCATCAAAATTAGCTACAATAATAATTTAAATTTGCTGCAAGCCACCTAGAGTCTAAAAGTTGCTTACACTGCATACTCTGTGCACTAACGAGCATAGAAAAATGTTACAGAGGGCAATAACCAAAAAACAGAATACAGCAGCTGGCTGCCACAAACTGCATTCTATTCACTGAAATTATTGACTACTTACCCACAGCAGCTGCTGTGAATGCTGTGCACTGCCTATGGTCCTGAAGGAAATGGACGCGTGACGTCACGATCAGGGTAAGTGCCCTGATGGACGCCTAAGCATGGTGTTGCGAGAGCTGTCTCTCAGCAGTACTCTTTACGGCTATAGTCTCCAAGGAAAACGATCGCTTCTATTTTTAAAAGTTCGACAAACTGTTTATTAAACATGAAAAGTTAAAGTTAAGTTAGTATTTGGAAATGGGCTTTTTTGTTTCAGAATGCTATTCCAAATGTTTTGTGGCTTGCACATGGGAATTCCCTAGCTCATTCCATCAATTTAGGATGCCTTCTGCTCCTCTTCACGAAATCGATGTACACTTTGTACACTTTCAAATGGTGTCCTAAATAATCAAACATCTGTCTTCTTATTATTTTCTTGCTTCTTTACTAATGGCTAAGGGATCCCATCAAAGTTTTCATCAGTTCGATCTCACCTGCATTGTCTGGTGGCATGGCTTCCCTTTGTTTCCTGCGAGGCGGTTTCTTACTACCTGCAAATAGTAGGTATGCTAAAATTACCATTTTACGCTATCGCGACTCAAAACTCTGCTAAAAATCCCCATATCTAGGTTATACTGAAAACTTCTCTCCTTCGCCAGGGGCGCTGCCTCTCCTATCCCAGGAGGGCGCCATCTTGTATGATCCCGTCATCACATTCTGAGCACGCATCATGGAAAGTCGTGTTTTGCATCGCTCGCTATTTTTTGAAGTGGCAGAAGTCTTTCTGAACAATTTTGACTAGAAATGGCCACCGTGAAAGAAGCGGAAGCTCTGCTTCGTAAGAGACTGAAATCGAAACATTTCGATAAGTGTAAATGCAAGAAGCAATCCCGAGACTTTCATCCGCTGTGCAGATCGTGTCGGCCGTGTGACTTCGTATCAAAAGTTTGCGAGTTGTGCGATCTCCACCATAGATCAACGGTAAAGGACATCCTTTTTACGTTGAAACGATCGGATCAGAGGGCCGATCAACGTGCCAGGGAAGGAAAACCACCATCGGTTGACGATCGGCTCGCAGCTATAATCAAGGACCCGGAGATGCCATATGTGTTTTCCAATCAAGACGAACAAGACAAGATAGCATCGAACAATGAGAATACGTTTGTCGTCATTGAGGAGAATGTGATCGTACTTGAAGCTACGGCACCACAAGGATCGTCGGTTGTGATGGAGACGCAACAAGAAGCCAACGTGATTTTCGACGAAAAGGCGACAGGTATGGAAAATCGGATCACGGAGAAGATCTCTTCAGCTGTGGCCAGGATGGACAACAAATTTGGACAATTTATGGCTGAGATGATCCATTTTGTTAGACATTTAATCCCAAAGGTTTCACACAATGCGATTGAAGGAGAAATAGCAGAGTCTATGCACCAACAAGATCTCTCTAATATGGGGCTGGCTACGGTCCCGGCCCAGACAGCAGTTCCGATTGTCTCCCCACCCTTTGTTAAGTCGCCGGTATACGAGCAGTCGCCGGAGTTTGGGCGGGAACAATAGAAGACACAAGATTTGTCGCACACCAAGTCAGGAGGTAGGAGCGAACTTGTAAAGAGTTCGAGCAAATCTAGAGAGAGTAGCAAACCTATTTACAGTCGAGAAAAGCCAGCAGAGACTGCAGGGAAGGTAAGACAGTCAGAAGAAAGTACTAGTAGTAAGAGCAGTCGATCGTCCGCTCCCGGTGTTGGGAAAGACAGATCGAAAGACAAAAAAGTGAACAACCAAAAGGTTAAAGCTCTCAATAAGGCAGATTCAGTGAAGTCCAGTGAGGACAAATTCACTAAACTGCAGGACGTGACGAGTTCGTTTTGGAGATACCGACAAGTGAAAATTTGCAACGTCTATTTTGAGTCGTCAGCTCATCTGTCACTGTTGCCAAATGCCGAGTCGCATGCAACAGACGTGTCGCTGAATGACTGTTACCTTCCTGTCGCCGCTCGTCACTGCCCTGTCGCCACGTGTCGCAGTCAACACATCGCAGCCTAGCGACAGGAGATGCAACCTTGAAGCCTTGTAGTGGGAAAAGACTGTTGGAGAAAGCTTCAGGAAACAGAAAGTTCGTCACCTGTTCTGAAACAAGCTAGGAGGTCGGAAGATGAGCGTGACGACCCTTCCGACTGTGAGGAAGGAAAAGACGAGCCGAATTCGAAAACCGAGACGATCCTTTCAATGAAAGCCTGGGGTATATCCCATGCACCGAATTCACGGAAGTCTCAATGAAGCACCTTCGGCCAACTCACTTTTTCAAGGAAGGACCTGCTTGTTCAGATGATCCGGATGACCCACCAATGGACACCCTCGCAAAAGAAGGAAACCGGAAACCTCCGCTGGCACACTTGCCACAATCGGCAGTGATGTTTCAACAACTCCTTAACGTTGAAATCCTGACACAAAAAAATGAACTACCAGTGTCTTCAGCCAAACTGTTGCCACCACATGACCCAAAGAAGGTACGTATGTTTTTTAAGCCGATGGGGAAGGGAGCCCCGAACAAAAAGAAGTTTCTTACGTTCCCAGAGGCCGAATATCTTACAGAACAGTGCACAACTGAGCTAGATTCCATCCTGAAGACGCCGTTGGTCATAACTATTCCTACCAATCAGTTTAAAGTGGATGACGTCATATTACGAGCCAGTACAAGGATTAGGTCCCAGGCCGAGTTCATCTACTCTTCGTCGACGGTGGCATTAAACAAACAATCCGGGAGTGTATGCACCTTCTTAGACGTGCATCGTATTTTCATAATGACAGTTTCAATTGGCAGTGCCGACTCATTTTAAACAATGCTTTTCGTAGGCGTGGTGCCCTTTTGCAATTAGCTACTGGCATTCCGTCCGATGTGGCGGGGAAATGGCGTCTGCTTCCGGTGCACAGCTCACCGGAACTGTTTAATGGCCAACTTTTGGACCTCAACATCGGAAAAATTTGGTATGTCAAATGGTGTGCAACAGGAAGGTGTGCTTTCCCCACTGCTCGTCAATAGTTACATTAGTGAACTACGCGAGAAGTTAGAAGCAGTAGATGAGGGATTCCTCATAGGTGGCCACAAAATCAATCTCCTCTGCTATGTTGATCTGGCCCTCCTGTGCCGTACTTTATTAACTGTTGTGATGAGGTTGGTTTGGCCCTTGATCCTAAAGTGGCACTATCACCAATTAAAAGTCTGCAATCGGGCAACATCAGTACTTGCTTGCATAAAGCGAAGGAATGCACAACTCTCAACTCTCGGGGTACGTTCCTAGAGGCAGACTTCCCCTGAGAGCACACACCTCGCTCCCGTCTCAGTTCCCACTTGACTCAAGGCAGTTGAGGCCTCCAGCCAGCCTGGCATGGTAGCGCCTCCCAATTCATCTCCATTAAATCCGATTTTCCATCAAGCAATGGCCTCTCACAATCAATCAAGTGACAGGAAGGGAGCCTCCTGGCACGGAGGAAAGGGATCCTCACAAACAATGGTGCCGCGAACAAAAATTTAGATGGTGAAATTCAAAAAGACTGACATTCCACAGAAATTTCACTCTTTTTCAGAAAATAGCATTTAAGTTCTGGATCTCCTACTTTTTCAAGCCAACCGTGCTTCACATACTTCAGCACCCTGACTAGCACAGGATCTTTAACAAGAGTTTTGACCAGGGTATCATTTAATACTGGCAGGACTCAAAAGATTGTAAATAAAGCACTTAGTAAGGAATTTCTTCCTCCGAGTCCTCAGCCTTAGCATCCAATGGTAATCTGAACAGCATATCTGGAGTTAAACTGTATCATTTCAAAAACCAAAACTGGTAAAAGGGGACGCCAAGTTCCGAATGGTTCGGCCTTCAAAGTAGTAATATCAACACACCAACACATTCGCCAAGTTAATCGCACCGCTTAATAGTTCGAAGGTTAAATGAAAATTATAACATTGCTATTTTCGGTAGCAATGTTCAAGTTTTCATTTAACGTTCAAAAGATTATTATTCGATGCGATTAAGTTGGTAAATGTTTTGGTGTGTTGATATCACTCCTTTTGAAGGGCCGAACCATTCGGAACTGGGCGTCCCCTTTTACCAGTTTTGGGGTTTTGAAATGATATCAGTCCTTTTTTTTTTAATTGTATATTAGACTAAACTCCACTACCGTGTAGATGTGTAATCAAGTGGCACGTTAACAAGAAATTGGTTTGCAACACTTTGCTACTACCTTTTGCCTAGGGGCCGAACCATTCACCTCATTCTAGGTTTTTGATTTGGTTTTAATTTTGTTGTAATTTGTTTTATTTCGTTAGATTTGGTGTGTTGATAACACTCCTTTGAAAGGCCGAACCACTCTCAACTTGGTGGCCGCTTCACCGGTTTTTGGCTTTGTTTATTTTGCTTTGTTTTTACAGTGGTTTATTTTTCGTGAATTGGACGTGAATACAATTTCTTTGGCAACGTTGTTTAGATTTATCGTGCTACAATAGTGTATGTCTAGGCATGCACGTCAGTATACACGCTGTCATTGTCCGAACTTTGGCCGTCCAATGAGAGATGATGCCAACAATACTAACAATGGTTAGAACAATATTTTCGTACTTACGCGCCCTCCCCGCCATCCCCGTTACACCTCTAGGCTCCAAACCATAAAAGGTACGCAGTTCGTATCATACTGCAGCCATTCCTCCAATATCATAGCTGGTAGCCTTCCCGTTATCTCGGTATCAATGAATAATCACCCTATGGAAATTAACATGGGGATGAGCAGACTAGAAGTAGCTAGCTAGCTAGTAGCTAGTTACACATTTGCAACGTTATTGAGGGTCGGATTTTGCATTAAAAGCAGCTTAGCTGGCATTCCTACATGAGTTAATTTTTGTCAGGTGGGTCATTGCTCTTGATTTCAACACAATTTAAGCTTTTGTACCACATTATTATTTTTATCCAAATACCTGAAATGTGCCCAACTCTCCTTCAGGATATTAGACACTGACGCTTTGGCGTCGCGCTACAATGATTTACAACCTCGACAATTGAATTGATGTGATGTTTGTTGTGATGATTGTTGCCTAACTTGGCGCGACACACTAACGTGTGTCTAGATTTACCAGTTGTATTTGTTGCAACTCGTAGGAGTAGCCATTAATCTGTATAGCATAACGCTGGACGTAACTCGCGGCCATTTGCAGGATGCCATTTTTTGGACCAAAAATCCAAAGCAAAGTTTTGGTAAAATGGTTTGAGTAAAGGTATGATGAAACCTCTTCCCCCCCCCCCCCCCCCACGGACTACCAATGGCTTCCCTGTCGAATTGGGAATAGGCTTGTTCTGCTTTTGTAAGCTTTCTAAAAACAAATGAAATTGGTTGTTCTGACCATTTGGGAGGGTATGCAAAAGGCACGCCCCCAGCCTAGACGGCGATGCGTCGACGGCCAGTTTAAGCTGGTACTTAGGGCTAGAATGAACCAAAACGTTAGATGTTTTAAACAACTGCTTAATCTTAACCATGGCGGCATCACATTTTGGACCCCAAATCCATTTTTGCTTAGGACTTAACAATTTTGTTATGGGGACTAATTTGTTCACCAAATTAAGCAATTACTTTGCGTACCGGTTAATAAAACCAAGGAAAGTCTGTAATTCAGGCATATTTCTTGGGTTAGGGGCATCAGTCACTGCTTCAATCACTTCGGGTAAATTTGTTAGCCCCTCCGAATCTATTTTATGTCCAAGGTAATTCAGTTCAGACTGAGCAATTTTACACTTTCCCAGACCGAGCTGAGCCCCAGAATTCTGTATGGCTGACAACAGCTGATTGAGACTATTGTCATGTTCAACACCCTTACTGCTAACCAGGATATTGTTGTAAAATGGCTTACAATTTTGAATACCAGATGTTAAACTACCCATTAAATGTTGGAAGATACCTGGACTACTAGCCAAGCCAAACGGGCAATGCAAAAATTTGAACAAACCCAAAGGTGCATTAAAGACTAAGGCTTCTTGTGATTCTGGGTCTAACTCCATCTGAAGAAATACATCCTCGAGGTCAATCAGACTGAATGTATCACTTCCGGAGAGCTTACCAAACAATTCGGCAGCAGTAGGGACTGGATAATGGTATATTTCTAGTTGCGAATTTACAGTTGTTTTGTAATCGCCCACAGTCCAGTCTCTCCATTAGTCTTATGCACGACCACGATGGGCATGGCCCAATTACTAGCGCTTACTGGCTCCAAAGCTCCCATTGCTACCAAGCATTTGATTTCAGCATTGACTTTCTCTTTCAGAGCGAGTGGGAATGGTCTTACTTTGCGATATACAGGTACTGCATCAGGCTTGAGCTTTATTTTAGTCTTAAAATCTTTGAAGCAACCACATCCTGGTTTAAATTATTCAGGAAATTTTGCTGTCAAAATTTCTGGAGTTATAGCTGTTCTATTCACTTCCATAGCTTCTACTTGTTACAGCTTTTTGATGTTTCTTAAAACCAAAGGATAAAACTGTTTAAGATCATAATCAAAGATGGCTAACCAATCCTTCCCCCATTAAGGGCAGTTGTTCACTTTTCGAAATTAAAGCTTGAACCTGTTCAGACCAGTCATCAATTTGAATGTTCACTCGAATGCTACCAAAAACGTTTTCAGTTGACCCGTCCAAGATTTAACAAAGATGTTAGTTTTTAAGAGTTTACAATTCTTAAAATGAGTTTCGTACCAACTAAAAGGTAAAATTGTGGCGTCACACCCACAATCTGCTTTCAGTGGCAACTCCACGCCATTGATAGTGCAAACAGCCATCCACTTCTCCACCCTAAGTGCACTGATGCTCAGTACATCGGCTTCCAAGTAGTCAGTGGACTCGCCCGAACTATCACAATCACTGAAACTCTCAACTCCTGAACAAGACTCTGAATCTTCCTTTTGTTCACTAAATGGGCTTTGTTGTTTTTGTAGCCGTATTTGTGCTTCTTACCACTACTTTTAGGATGCGGTTTAGGCTCGGATGTTTTAGCTTTGATTAAAGTGTTTAGGTTTTTTACAGACCGCTTTTAAATGTCCTTTTTCGTGGCAGCGACTACAGTTGTAATCTTTATAAGGACAACGACTTCCAGCGTGACCCTTAAAGCCAAAACAAAAACATGCCACCTCTTTATTGCTCCAGGAGGAGTGTTTATACGAATGATGTTTACTTTTATGTTTAGACTGTGCTACAAAATTAACACTACTTGAGCTGGTTTTAAGCTCTAACTGGTTTAAATCAGATGATTTCAATGAGAGCACTGTACGAGTCTCTGCCGGCTTTGGCGTATTCTCCCTGTTTTCTCTGTTTGCCGTATGGCGGCAGGACCGTACGCAGAGCTCTGCTCAGGCAGTGACGCGTTCCCGCTCTCTCTCTCTTCGCCAAATTACTAGCGCTTACTGGCTCCAAAGCTCCCATTGCACCCTAATGAGTCGCACATGTTTTCATTGTAATGCTTTTTGCCGAAGATTAAACCGTAAGTTGTGGATATCAAGTCTCCGACTGAGTCTATCCTGGTAGTCATGGGCTCCCCGCACGTAACTGCAGGGGGTTAGCACGACAAGTAGCGCCCTTGAGGTAACATTTGGACCTTGTAATTCGACGAACTTTGTTGACATGATCAGCGATCGGCGTTTCGCGAGCGAGCTTCCCGTCCGCCAACGACGTGTGCCATTGGCGATCGATTCTTTCACCGATTCTTGAACTTTCGTGCATGTACGTGTACTGAACTTTTTTTGTTGAACGATGCAACGATTTAGTAAGGTTTTCCATCCCTTTTATCAAGCACACGCACGTGAGTATGCTGGATTTTGTACAGTAAAACCTCGTTAACTCAAACTCGATTAAGTCAAACTATCGGTTTAGTCAAACAATTTTGTGCAATTTCGTTGGCCCAATACAAAATTAACCTCGTTATTTCGAACAAATATCGGTTAGCTCAAATTCCAGATGGTATTTTGACTTCTTGACACCATGCATTCTGTGTCGCTTTTGTACCTGAAAAAGTATTTCTGCTGCTTTTTCTGAGTAATTAGTAGCACATTAGCAGAACATTAGTAGTACATTTCGCATATTAAACCAATCTGCACTTAGCAAACATTGGATGTAAAGATGTACTCAGTATTCCCCAGGCCAACAGCCTGTCTTGTATTTTAATGCATTTCCGTTTAACTCAAACTCCGCTTAACTCAAACTGCAATACCAGTCTCGCTAGAATTTAAGAGGTTTTACTGTATTAGTAAACTTTACCGCACAACCGACATTTCAAGCTGTGTGTTAGGCTTACAATTACGGCTTACGTTACCGAACTGTTGTTGTATTTTAGCGTAGCGGCATCGGCACGTTCACTATTAACGGACTTGTAGTAATGATCCTGCATGTTTGTACGACATTTCTGCTGTCGATTGCAATTTACATTTTATTCCATGAATGTGTGCAACGAGATTTTTGTTGGGTTAATGGGGATCTGTGCAGCAGTTTTGAATATTCATTCCAGAGTGGTACTGAATGACGCCGCCGCCCATTGGTTGCTTTTGCGCCAAAATGCAGCTGCTCTTATCTATGCCTCATTCATGCAAGACAGTACCGTGATTCAGTTTATTGTAGTAAAGTCAGGTTAAATGCATGTTACGAAATGTACGTCGCTACTCATGAGCATTGTGTTTGCATTATTTTTTCGCATTTTTGGCTAGTGCATTTTGAACTTTTGTTAATTAATGACGCTGCATAGCCATGTTTTGATGAACTGTACCGGAAATGTTGGCCCAATTCAGACCTCAGCTAGGGGTTGATAGTTTAAATGTAAACTCTCTGCTCACACAGAACTGTACTGTTAACTGTAGTGTTTTTCAAGCATTTTGGGTTTGACATTTTGTATTTTTGCTCACGATGGAACAAGGTGACGTTTATGCAGATGCTATGGGGGGTAGATGAATTTGTGTCACCAACCGGGAATGTGCCATCTGTAGACAGTAGTGTTAACGAACAATCGCTTACACATATTGCTGGTGTTACTGGGGGATTAGATTTGTTGTCACCACTCACCGCTGCTCTTGGCCTTGGCAACATTACGAACTTTATGTGGTCTGGGGAATCGACAGATACTTCACCCATTCCGCCAGGTCAGGGTGACGGGGCAGTAAATGACTTGATGAGCAGTGTTGATTGCAGTGTTGTTGACAAGATTGATAAGGGGGTTAACAGTGCCTTCTCTCCTGCTACACGCACACAGGTGGACACTACCGCTAGCTTTGTTAGGATCACTGAACAGCAGTTAGAGGCACGGATTGATGAATCTTTGCGCAAGTTGCATGCCGTTTGGGACGCCAAATTGCAAAACACCTCGGTGGGTTTTGATGATAAGCTTGCTACGCAAGAGGCTGAATTTGGGGAACGATTAGCAAATCAGGAAGAGCGTTTTGAGGTCTCTTTATTAGTGAATGCCGAACGCATGGAAGACTCACTTGCTGATGTGAAGAAACACTTCTGCTCGGAACTCCATCAGGTAAAACGATCTTTTTTCTGACAAATGCCAGGCGCTCCACTCGAGGTTGTCGTCGACTGCTGATCATCTTCATGAAAGACTCTCTTCTCAAGTTGCTGCAATGGAGCAAAAGGTGGATTCTGCTAACTCTGCCCTACAGAAGTCTTGGCAGGAGGGTCTCAACAAGGTTCTTGCTGCTATCTCTTTAAATGCCACTGTTGCCTCGAATATTTCCTCGTCCGTTGCTGAACCTTTCTTGTCGTCGGCTGCAGCTTCAGTTTCTAATTCGTTGTCGTCTGCTGTGACTTCTGGTTCGTCCTCCTTGGTTTCGACTTCTGCGCGTCGTTACATCGTCTTCTACCGTGGTTGTTGCCTCTTCGTCTATGCCAACTTCCGGCAACCTTCCAGAGGCAACCGGCACAATGCTGTTTCTTTTAACGAATCAAACAAGCCACGAACCTCCTCAATTATTGAGTGAAAATTTGGTGCGTCTTCGTGCACCTGGGAGAGAGCTGTAAAGGTTAATGATATCCCTGCTGCTGGATGGTGCCATGGTATTTTCGTTTGCTTTTCAACCGGTGATAGTGCCACTTTAAGTTTAACCCAACCAAGACTGTTAGTATGTTTTTCTCTACTTACTGCCATATTCTACGTGACTTGCAGTTCCTTCCTAAAGCACTGAACAGAGCGAACAGAACGCACCACTGTTGTGTCATCGACTGTGCAGTCACCTGCGCCTTCACAGACTGTTCCCGTGGTGAGTTCAGTTCCTTCGTCATCGGGTATCGTCACCGTGGCTGTTCAACAATCCGTCACGAGTACGGGTGTCGTTCCGTCCTTGTCTTCTTTGCTGTCATCTGCCATTCCTGCTCTTGTTCCTGTGCAGTCAGTGACAGGTGCACTTGCTCAAGCGTTTACAGTTTTATGCACATTGCTCCACCAAAATTGCAGCATGACTCAAACCTTCGCGATTGGCTTGAGGCCATGGACATTTATGTGGCGGAAAGACAACTTGAAGGCCAGTCTCTCCACATGCTTCTTCGCTCAGTGCTCACTGTACAATTCAGAGATTGGTGGAGGACCAATTCCACCACATTCTTCAGCTTGGTCGGACATTCGTAAAGCTTTCAAAGCTGATTACTTCCTCGAGAAATCGGATGGAACTCTCTTGGCTGAAGTCAATGCCATGAAACAGCGTTCGGAGCAATCACCGATAGACTTCATTTCTGCGCTTCTTGCGAAGTGTGGAAGACTCCAACGACCCTTGGACGAAACAAGCATTGTACCAATGATTCTCGCTGGGTTATCGCGTGAAGTTCGGGACTATGTTGCTATCCAAGTTCCTACCCTACACATTCTCGAAGCGTCACGTTCTGTTCTGTGAAAGCCAGTCAAAAGAAATTCGTCAGTCCTTGAACCCACAGTTTGGCAGGGTTGGTAAACATGAGAGACAACTCGAATCGGAACTGAATGAAACTTTCCTCACCCTGTGACTCAGTTTTTCCTTTTCCCAATTTCTTCCACTACTGGACATCAGCAGATGGACGATCAAGAAGAAGTACAACGTTTTGGTGGGTCTTCCACACTTAGACTGATTGTGAACTCTGCAACTTTTTTTCGAGTTGTGCTCGGACAGTCAGTGCAACTAGTGACCAGTGCGGCAGTATACCAGCGAGAAATGAAACTGTCTGTTACTTGTTACTCTATCATTGTACCTCAGATTTAAGTTAGGATTAAGTTAGAGATAAATAGTGAAACACTGTACTTCAGGCACTTTCACCCCTGAGCCTGAGTAACTTAATCGGGAATCAGGTACCTTTCGAGGGAGGCGGGGAGTCTGTCATGGTGCACTTCTAGAGGCAGCTTTTTCCTGACAGCGCACACTTCGTTCCAGTCTCAGTTCCCACTTGACTCAAGGCAGTTGAGGCCTCCAGCCAGCCAGGCTTGAAAGCACCTCCCAATTCGTCTCCATTAAATCCATTTCCACCAAGAAATGCGCCTCTCACAATCAATCAAAAATGGCAGGAAAAGAACATCCGGGCACGGATGAAAATGATCCTCGCACAATGCTGTTTCTTTTAACGAATCAAACAAGCCACGAACCTCCT
>JAHWFP010103401.1:37372-54829 GCA_023313725.1 Lithobius niger | reverse complement strand
GTTCCTTCCTAAAGCACTGAACAGAGCGAACAGAACGCACCACTGTTAGAGACAGTTTGGCTCCAAACTTGTCGTCACGCGTGGGCAGTGATGTTGCGTCAGCCGTTCAGTACCTTCCTAAACTACAATACAGCTCAACAAGCTCAGCAGAGTATTCGATACGTCATACCATCACTGAGTCCAGACCTGGCTAATGGATTTGACCAGAATTGGCTAATAGATGTGACCAGGCGAGAGAAACGCCAAATTGCAAACCATCTCACGGAGGTGGTTTGCTGGGGTGAAGGTTTGAGCATGCGCGAGCTAACAGTTTTGACGAAACAGATTCATCGCTGACGAAGTTGACGTCAACCAAGCCGCATCAACACGGATATTATCAGGGAATAAGCCAAACTGTCTGTCACCAACAGTGGTGCGTTTGGTTCGCTCTGTTTGGTCGTTTAGGAAGGTACCATTGGAACCCCCTGCTATTACTCTCTCATTGCAGAATCTTCTGTACGTTGCAAAAGTGAAGTACCTTGGAAATGTCATTGTCCCCCTCCTTGAAAGATGATGGTACTATCCTTAACCAGAGAAGGAATCTCTGCATAAGTGCAAACACCATTCTCAGATGGTTTCTTTGATACAGCTGGGAAGTCGCAGCCACTGAATACACTGCGCGTATGTCTCAGAGTTACGGTATTGCCCTCTGGCCAAACTGTTCTGCTCGTTGTTTAAGTAGCTTGACAGTCTGCTACAATAATGGCAAGGCAAGGTGGCCTGATGGTTAGCATGATCGTCTCATGTGCCAGACGTCTCGGGTTCGGGTCTGGCCTCAGCTACCCTGGCATTTTTGGGAAGAGAAAGGCCCTGTGATGTCTCGTGCTCATGTCGATTGTGGCATGTAAACGATGGCAAAATTCGCAGGCAAATTGGAGTAAAGGACCTTTCCTTTCCTTCCCAGACTGTACACCTCTTACAACCAAATTGTGAAGGCAGTGTTGTTGGCTCAGGCCTCCCGTCTATTCGAGAAACTCTCTCTCTGCTGTGGGGTCTTCTCGAGTGGAAGACTTAGATTTTTCTGATTTTTTTTTATGTGTAATGTTTCATTCTGTTTGTAGGTTTATTTAGACCCAAGTGGCCTGAAATAAAGATTATTATTATTATTATCATCATTATTATTATTAGTGGCGGTGGGGGTGGGGGGTATATTAATCGAACCGTTTGAGAATCGAGTAAATACGAGAGTAAATGAGTACATAATTTGTTTTTAGCGTAATATCTTCATTCTTCATGCGATAACCGACTACGGATCTTCGAGAACAACCAGTTCAATGCAGTGCAACGCGCTAGTTGGAGACAGTTCGGCTCCAAACGGCGCGTGCATAACGTCAGGCAGTGAGCAACTCTATCTCCTATAGTTTAGACCGGAAGAAACCATTGATGTCACAAGTGCCGTAATGCTGCGAAACACAACCTACCACGACGCGTGTTTAGGGACCTTGAGGCTGCGGTACTGACAAACCCAGACCTCTACGTCCCTGAGGAACATTGTAAGGGGAAAGTTCACCTACGATCGACAGTGGTAAGTTATTAAATTGTCTTTTTTTTTCTTCTTTAGTTCAAGTGTTTTCGAATAGGTAAGACAGCATATCGTACACGTACTACTACATGGCCACGACTGCTTGCTGTTGGATTGTTTACCATTTCTAATCTATGGTTTCATTTTCGATATTGAAGCACAATCATCACTGTTCGTTCAAGCGAATGATAAAAGTAAGCTGGTGGGCGAACAAAACAAAAAATAGACAACTCTACTGTTTTTTTCCCCCGTCCTAGTGGCGTACTCGTATCTTACGACGAGTCCCCGTGACTTGTTTCGTACTCGTTTCGTGTACTCCAGGAAGTATTTCTTTCTAATATTTCCCCCCACATACAATTAGTTAACTTAACGGTTTATTATTCCTAAACATCCCTTAAAACGGAGTTTATAACGGGTTGCAGAAAGAAATAAAAACTTACCTTGCATTATAAAATAACTTCATTTACTAAATACTTCAAAAGGGTTGAATAGTATTAGGAGCTGGGTTTAGACCTTTGTGAGACAGGTTAGTTTTACCCTACTGACGACTTGTCGTTGTGATAGTAATCCTGCTCAGTACAAGAGGAACCGCAGGTTCGGACACTTGGCGCTTGTGCTTGGCGAGCGGCAGAGAAGATGGGACTACAGAGACACCTATAGTTATAACCAGGAGCTTATAAAATGCACACACATTCGTAGGACACGGTAGTGTCCAAGCTGTAGCTATCGCTTTATATTCCATCCCTTGTCAGAAGATCGTCCGGGAGAGAAGATGTGTGTTTATTTTACCAAAGCAACGCAAAAAAGGCATTTACTTTACATCGTGCATGTGAACTGGCTTTGAGTCAGGGGGCCTACTTCCACAGAAGCTCCAAGCATGCATGCTGGCCTGTCTAGATTCCGGCGTGTGAAGTTTAGGTGGACAAGTTTTTGGTTGCTAGTTCTGATGTTGTGTGTTTAGCTGCAGCGAGCGCGGCAGCGTGATCGAGGCTCGTAATTTGGAGAAAAAAAACTGACATATTCGTGAACAGCGACCTTGACTTACCCTTCACACCAATGGAGATAGTACTATAGTACAGTCTTTCACGTATTCGAATCGATGGTGGTAGACAAGCTTGGAGCCGTTGTGGAAGTGACTCCCATTCAGGAGACGATACAGTTAAGAAGCTGTCTCCGGCCTGTTTCACGGTCAATAATTCAAACATGAAAATTGATTCAGCTTTTGGGGCTAGACGGTTACTCATTACTGCCTACAGTACTTGTAACAGACAATAGCTTATTGCAGACTCGCCTATAAACCAGCTTATTACAGACTAGCTAATTGTGTATCAGGCTTGACTTAATGACTTATGACTATAGGTGAATCGCAATGTTTACGTTTTCGTCCGCATGGTTGAACACAAGCGACGACAGTCAACAGTGGGTGGGAAATAGCTGCAGCAGTGTTTTATTTTGTCATAACATTACAACCCACCAGAAACCCTAGTAAAGCTTACGGCTATTCCTTAGAACTTTTTTCTTAAGTTTTTTAAGTGCCTTAATTTCTACTTGGCAACTGCAATCGAGAGTGTTTGGGAAAGAGATATAGATCCAGTTAAGAGTTATTCCAGTGTTGTATTTTGTCATAACACTACAACCCACCTGCAATTAAATGTGTGTAATTAAATGTGTAATTAAATGTGCAATCAAATTTGTGCAATTAAATTGTTGCCCTCCTGCACCAATTTTTTTGGTGAGAAAAGAAAAAGAATTGACACACCATGAGTGAAAATATGAGTGACCACACCATGACCGAAACACAAGGTTGTTTGTTCTTGTAACGATAACGCAAATTTCAAAGTTAATAATCACCACAAAACGTTGCAAATGCAAATTTTCGATGGACCATATTTAGAGTTAGCTGGTTTTTGCCACCAAGCAGTTAGAACCGGTTTTTACCATGGTTTTTACTGTCCCGGCAAAAACTTTTGCCATGTTTTTGCCCCTTTGGCCAAAAATATGGCAAAAATCTACTTGAAGTCTAATAAAAAAAAAAGTGTTCTCTACAATAGTCAAATATTGGCAAATTGTAAAAGCTTCCCTTGAAAACGTCACATTATTTACTTTAAAAATCCATATTCACTTCTTATTTGCCTTCCATATGCTTTTCTCAGTAAACGATATTCTTCACGATATCTATGCAAATTTATGCAACTCACTGTCAAAAATTTGCATAAATATTGTGAGAAGAATCTTGACACACGCTAGTGTGTCGCCCGCCAAGATAAATGATAACATCCAGATAATATGTACATATGAGCATGGCGACCACTAGACACATTGTGTCTTTACTGCAAAGGTAGTTTGGCTGTTTTCAGCCATCTTGCGGATAAATAACTATGCGACAGAAAAGGCTGAAACTCGTTTAATCGGGAGACTGGTTGCCTGACAACGTAAAAGTTACTATTAAGGACATAGCTTAACGTTTTCTTGTTGAAAAACGACGTGAATAACGTTCATATTTGCCTAATTACTAACTACTTATTACTAGTAACGCTTTTTTTGTATCACGAAAATAAATTCTTCGATGCGGTAAATAAAGCTGGTTCTTAGCTCATTTTACAGGTATTGCTCTGGAGATGTGCCATTTTATATGGACCTTTCTAATTGGTCAAGTGGTTCAGGGGTTAGGGAGCTCCAAAGGTTCAAATTGATTGTTTTACATTGTTTTTATGCAACAATGCCAAACTGACAATTAAAGAAATTCATGCGTTTGCAAGGAGATACTGCAATACTAATAAAAATGCTAATCAAATGAAAAAAGGTTACTGCTGTCCTCAAAATCTAACGAGGGGGCCCGCGCAGAAAAAAAAAGAAGAAAAAGAAATGGACAAGAAAATTAGATTGGCATTTCCATTTCATAATTACTACGAAAAAAAATGGATTTCATCAATTTGGACCAAAAATTACTGATATTTACCCCAAAACAAAACTTGTTAAGGATTCCCGCCAAGCTAATCCCACCGACCAATGCTTCAAACGTAAAATGAATAATTGAAAATTGCACTGTAAGCAATTTTCATACATTTCATTTAACCTTCGAACTATTACTCGGTGGGATTAGCTTGGCGTTTGATATCACGACTTTGAACAAAAATATAACACCTACGCCACAAATGAGACTTCACAACAAGTTCTTTTAAATTTTCGAAGAGATTAGCCGCTCCTCTTCTTCAGAAATTTCACGAAAAAATAAGAAAGTGTTCAGCTACGTATTTAGAAGTGGTTTGTCGGTTACTTGCATTCAAACCACTACAACAAACCATGTAGCTGAACACTTTCTTATTTTTTCGTGAAATTTCTGAAGAAGAAGAGCGGCTAATCTCTTCGAAAATTTAAAAGAACTTGCTGTGAAGTCTCATTTGTGGCGTAGGTGTTATATTTTTGTTCAAATATATATTATATTTTTCTTCAAATATATTTTTGTTCAAACGTTCAAATGTCTCGATTCAGCCACTGTAATGGTCGGATGCCAGTGTTTGGAAATATCACGACTTCATACGGCCGAAAAGCTTGGCGGGAATCCTTAACAAGTTTTGTTTTGGGGTAGTATCTTTTACTGTGAAAGTATGCGTGTGAAAGGTAAATTTTTATTTTTCTCAATTTGCGTGGTAGGCCTAATACTTTAGTAGGCCTAATACTGTAGTTAGCCTTTTGCTGATTTTTTGCCAGTTTTAGCCGGTAATAACCGGAAAAAAACGGTAAAAACCATGTTTCTAATTACCGTTTCAAAAATGCCCACTGCCTGTAAATTCTAGCATTCAGTTTCTGTAATACTCTTTCTCTCTTGAGGTTTTATAACTCTGAAGTTTCAGCCAGCTGCACATGACGGTCGCAGCACTTGACGCTTTCACCGAAAGACGCCACAAGCTTTCGACCTAAATAAGCCGTTCTTTGAGAATGGTTTTCACAGAATGAAACCCCACGTTTGAACCACTACCATTTGAGCTTTTGCCGAAAGAAGCCTTAAGCTTTCGACCGAAAGAAGCTTACCGTGAAGATGGCTTTCACCAATAGAAGCCGCACGTTTACAAATACCGCTATTGAAGCTTTCGCTGAAACGCTTTCGACCGAAAGAAGTTCGCCTTTGAAGTTGGCTTTCACCGAAAGAACATCATTTCACCTACATCTTTCGCTAAAAGACCGTTAACTCTCGTGCCATATCCAAGCCGACTGATGGAAGATATTCCTGACACTGTCCCCGACGGCTAGCCTCCTACTGCCGAGTCTTTTGTTTTTGTCAACATACTCTCACATCTGCAGAGAAAACCGGCAATCAGTGTGTGGATTTACTGTGACATGTTAACGACATTGTTGAGAAAACTTACTATACATCGTCACATCAATAATCAGTGGTGCCGATATGGAAAATTCAAAAGCAGACGATGCTATGTAACGGACATATTGTTTGGTACTGAAACTTCTGAAGGACACCGTCCTTAATCCACCGAAAATTTAAGTGGGCATGTTTGTTGTTCATTGGTGTGGCGTTGTGTAGTAAGTTTTCTCAACAAACTTTCACATCTACCGTGATCAACGAACGCTTAATGGATCGTGCCATTCCGGACTTTCTTCTCGTCTTCGACAGCTTTCACCAGCACCACCCCCTTTGTCACACAGCTTTTCCTACACCCATGACTGGGTCACTGCGTTATCTGACAATTCATCCCAAAGGAGGAAACGCTTGCTGCCTTCGGTCCCTCTCCGGCCTTCATTTGTAGCTCTCCTACCCTTCGTCCGTCGCTGCCTGCTGTCCGTCGCCGACCATCGTCGCAGCTTCTTCTGCCTGCAGTCCCTCGCCAGCCATCATTAAAGCTCTTCAACCTTCATCCTTTGCTGCCGTCTATCCCTTGCTGACCATCATCGCAGCTCCTTTGAACCTTCGACCTTCACTGCCTTCTGTCCCTCACCAGCTATCGTGGAAGCTCTTCAAACCTTCATCCTACGCTGCCTTCTGTCCCTCACCGACCTTCATTTGTAGCTCTGCTAACTTTTGTTCGTTGCTGCCTGCTGTCCTTTGCCGACCATCATCGCAGCTCCTTCGAACCTTCGACCTTCACTGCCTGCTGTCCCTCATCAGCCATCGTTGAAGCTCTTCAATTACCTTCATCGATTTCTCTCCCTCGCAGACCCTTATTTGCAGCTCAGCTAACCTTCGTCCATCGCATGCTGTCCCTCGCTGACCATCGTGGCAGCTCTTTCGGACCTTCATCCTTCTGTGCCTGCTGTCCCTCACCAGCCATCATTGAAGCTCTTCAACTTTCATCCTTCGCTGGCGTCTGTCCCTCACAGACCCTCATTTGCAGCTCTGCTGATCTTCATCCTTCGCCGCCTGCTGTCCCTCGCCGACCATCATTGCTCCTGTCCCTCACTGAAGTACTTCCGAACTGGAGGTCTTCTCCTTGGCAAAGGCGAACCGCTTGAACTGGCAAAGACCCCCTTTATCCTTCACTTTAGAAGAAACCCACTATCCCATTGGGGCGCCATTCACTTGTTGGCAGGTGTGACTATCGAACTCCACGTAGATGGACGACTGTCAGGAGCTCCATATCTTTTGTGCTCTCGGTTTTGGGCACTTTGGCTTGCTTGGCAACTGTGGAGAGCATGTCCAGAATGCGCTTGTGAAACGAGCTTGGGAATAGGCTCTTGACATTGACATTGGTCGTCTTTCCGCTCCACAACTTTGAGTTTATGTCTGACCCAGATGTGTTTGGACAGCCTGTCAGTGACATATAAGGCAACATTTTGAATGGAACTTCTCTTCAAAGGTGATGAGGCGGAGGACCTTGTGAGATTTAGCCCGGACAAAGATGAACTGCAGGGTTTGAGGGAAACAGGGCTTCAGTTTATAAAATTTTTCCTTGGTGAGTAGGCCTTCACTTTTCATTCGAGTAAGACTTGCTGTGATTCGGTTGTGAGTCGAACTTCGTAGGGCATCTGAACTAGTGAGCGGTATCATTTTTGACCCGATTGTTGTACACTTGCTTGTCAAAATGATGGTCGAGTTAGTCATATCGGCTAGTCAAATAGCGATGGTAGGGTGCTGCCAGAGGGGCCGCAGCGCTTTTGTGTGACTTACCGAGATGTTAGGGGGCCTTTGGAGGTTTTTTTCTGTTGGGAAAAATTAGATAACTGCTTACGTCTAGCGTGAACTAACAACGCTTAGCATTATGTACAGACTAACGACACACGTTACTATATTTACCATAGCAGAGTCGGTAGCAGAATACCCGTGATGTTCGTTGTAGAAGCAGCTGACACTCTGGACCCATGTTTATGCACGTTGGCTGGCCAGCCAAAACGTTTTAGTGATCGACGTTACGTTCCTAACTAATAGGAGAATAGGCCCTAGCTATCCTACACAGCTAAATTCGGACACGTCTGACGCCTGCCGTAACTCGTTACCGAAGAACGACGACAATAGTAGCACATGCTACACAATTGGCACATGGCTGTCCATTCTTGGCATTCTTTCACAAACAACAAACGTTTGCGCCCTTTTTTCCTAACATATCCCCCACTCGTGTTCAGGCTTGAGAAACAAAAGTGGCCACTTCACCACGTAATGGGTAGTTTGCCTCGCTCCTGAGGCAGACTTCTTGTGTCGTTTCGCCGAACTTCGTCCCTGACAAATGGATGTCAGCATCTTTTCTCTCATTTTTACCTCTTCATAAAATTGTTTGTCGTGAAGTACCAACTGTTCACTTACTTCAGGTGAGGCACTCATCCAGATATCCATGTACACTCTGTGGTTAGGTCGCTGAACTAGAATCCTCTCGCTTTTTTCGACCCAGTCAAGTTTCAAGATTTTATAGCAGTCTTCTTGGTTTTCAACATACACTGGAGTTGGCCTTTCTTGCAAACCTTGTCGCACTTCTGCAACTTCTGCTTGACACATCTCATACACTGGTGCATGCTCTGCTTGTGTGGCTGGAATGGCTCTTGTGTCTTCTGTCTCTAGCAGCTCAGAAATTTCCCCCACTATTGCTTCCTTAGCTTCAAGTTCCTTGGGAACAGCAACCACATCTTCAGGCACCAGTTCATCATGATTTATCATGATTACCTGTTTGACGTCATCCTCAACATCTCCAAAAGCTATCTTCAAGACTCTTCCCAGACTCCTCGAATCAACTTCACTCTCCCGAGCCAATCGTTTATATGGTCAGTTACCATTTGCACCTTCTCTTCCAGAATTATGTGGTACCCGTCACTCACATTGTTCTTTGGTGCACGTACCACAGTTCTAGTGGCGGCAATAGTCTCTTTAATTGACTTCATCTTCCCTTCCCCCACTATTGGCTCGGGTGATAACCGTGAATTCTGGTTTTTCCCCACTCTCGATTCTAACGGTGGACCAGCTCGCTTTACCTTTTCTTTGTTCCATCTGAGTTGTTCTTTGTTCCTTCTTGACGTCTGCTAGACGTCTTCTTTTCCTCACTCGCTTGCATCGCCAGTATGGAAACTCGAAGCTACATGTATCCATTGTGCGTTTTCTTAGGTGATGATTCGTCCCTCGCAGACAAATTGCTACTGATTTTCTTACATTGGCACTCCCTAGCAAAATGGCCAACCCTTTTGCAGGCAAAACATTTTAACTGTGTCTCGGTTTGCAGTTTCCTTTTGAATGTCTCTTATTTGGCTTCTTCTTCTCTTCTGCCAGCACAACGTAAGCTTGTTCACTACTTTTTGCTACTTCCTCCTTTTCCCTCTTGCTCTCATGACACCTATCATTTTTCATTAAAAATAATTCCACATGTTCTAGTGAGTACTGATCATCCATGAACGAGTCAGCCTGGAAGAGTACGTTGTGATACTCGCTTGGCAGTCCACATAAAATTATTTGTGTGATAAGTTCGTCCGTTAGCCTGACACATCCAACAGGTTTGGCCACTCTTGCTAGTTCTTCAATTCTCACGAGATAAGTCCGCATGTCATCTTCTTCTTCATCCTACACCGTAATAGATCCCTGAACGCAAAGAATTGTCTCAGCTTTGCCTTTTCCGTGAACCTATTCTTTAAGGCGTCCCAGAGCTCTTTCGGGTCAGTAGTGCTACAAAAAACGTCTTGCAGATGATCTCTAATACTCAACATTACGTTAAAGTACATTTGGTTGACTCCTCTTCATATTTGTAAAATAGCGGGTCCAAAACATCTGATTTTGTTACCGTGCCCTCTATATATTTTAACAAATTCCTCTGTTCCAACATATGGCGCACCGAATTTGTCCAGGCATGATAATTGTTATCATCTAATCTCTTGACTTCCGATATGCGGCTTTTATTCGTCTCGTTTTCGCCAGCCTACTTGTTTTTTTTTTTTTCTTAACTTGACCAAACTGACGAAAGGAGGAAAAAAAGTTCTAGAATCTCATCACAAACTACACTTTTATAGCAGGCATCTGTAGCTCTCCTGGAATCGTTTCACTCTTTGATAGTTTACTGGCATCGATCAAAAAATCCCAACTGGTGATCGATTGCTCGCTCCGGGCAAATGTTGGTCAACAAAAACAAGATGGCGGCTCTTGCTTCGATAACTTTCGGTTGTAAACACACTGAAATTTCTAATTTTTTTCTTCTTCGGTCCAGAACTAGTTCACCGGCGTGCGTGGAATTGGGCCCATAATCCTTTTTTTGTTGGGGAAAATATAGACAACTCCTTACGTCTAGCGTGGACTAAACGCTTAGCATTACAAGATACCGACACACGTTACTATATTTACTAGAGCGGAGTCGGCAGTAGAATACCCATGATGTTCGTTGTAGAAGCAGCTGGCTTACACTGACGCTCTGGCCCCATGTTGATGCGCGTCGGCTTGCCAGCCAAAATGTTTCGGTGTTCAACGTTACATTCCTAACTAATAGAAGCACAGGCCCTAGCTATCCTACCCAGCTAAATTCGGACACGTCCGATGCCTGCCATAACTCCTTACCGAAGAACAATGACAATAGTAGTACGTGCTACACAATTAGCACATGGCTGTCGAGGCTTTCCATTCTTCCATGCCTGAGCACGAACAACAAACGTTCGCACCCTTTTTTCCTAACATTTTCCAACATGGCCCGATGAATATCTTGTCTGACTGCCGGGTTCCAGGTGTAATTAATTCTGCAACAGAATTTGCACGCTGCAAGAAGGTTCAAATTGTCCGTGGCGTCCTTTGAGGGGGGTTCGAAATAAACTTCGACTTGTCATCTTGTCGGGGGTGGGGGAGTAGTTAGACAGATTAATTACATAGGGATGGGACAAAATAGGAGCTTTCTGTATGCCATTTGGATGTATCCACTACCTGTTAATTTTTGCATTCCTTTCCGGAATGCTGTCATTCCCTAGAGGTTTTTAAGTTGAACAGAGCCGGCCAGCTGCGTAATCAAAGTGCGCACGCGCGAGCACACACCTCTCTATAAAGGCAGCAAGTCGCGACCGGTAGCCTAATTTTTTCCTCTAGCACTCCACAGTGTGGACACACTTTCGTTTTTCTCTACCTCTTTCGTTTTGATCGTCTACCTACCCAGCTTGAAGACTTTTTCGTCCAGTGGCAAGATCTAAAGGGACACCGAGGGAACCGTCACCGAAGAAGACTTCTCGTTCACCTGGCCTGCCCTCCGCCCGCAGACCCTGACGTTGTTGTCGGCCTGTCGCCCACTCCACCAGCATCGCCTTCCGACTCCTCGTTTCTTTTGGAAGTGCCGCTTTCGCCCCAACGTGCACCAAGCGCACCTATTGCCCCCTCGGTTTCACCAATCCCTTGCGGTCAACCCATGAAGACGTCTTTCGTCCTTTGGAAATCCATGGCTTTGCAAAAATCAAAAACCAAGGTTTCAAAGACTGGCCCCAACCAGCATGACTCCCAAGCCGGACTTCCACTCGATCTTTCGTCTCGATCCTCACGCAGCCCGTCTTCAAGGACCTCCTTCGCCGCCTTACAATAAACCACTTTCCTCCAAATAAATTCGCACACCAATGGATAGAGCGATTCAAGACTTCCAAGTATAAGAAAAGTCCGCCTCAACCAGCCCCTCCCGCGTTGTCCCACAATGAGTCCTATACCCTTGACTGGATCACATCCTCATTGGCCAATTCCTCACTTAAACGGCATCGATCCCCTCTTTCGGCAGCATCCAGACGACGTCGCCATTCCTCTTCCAGCAAACGGTCGGCATCATCAGCTTCCAATCCCATCATTTGCCGACCTTCAACACCAACCTCCCGATCCAGGCACAACCACCATTTACCCCACCCACTGCTAACTTTTGGCGATCTCAACCTACTGCCCCTGATACAGACGAGTCGGACATGGCATCCGCACTCAACTCTGATTACCACAACTCCAATCTTTCGTCTAGTCAAACCATCACAGCCAGAACAATGATTCAACGTCATGCCCATTTCAATGAATATTTAGAAGGCGACCAAGACACATCAGGGATCCAACTTTCGGATCACTTCAAGATTGTCAAAGACGTCTTCCCAGACTGCTTTTTTATAAGCCTTCCCCAGCTGATTCTGACCCTATCAAGAACAGATCCACCGGCTTTGACTTGGCCTCCGTGACCTTAACCTTTAATGCCGTGCTGTTTTTGGCCAATCCACAACCTTTTAATGATGATTCAATGCAATGGTGGACTACTCCTCGGGAAAGGTGAACCGTTGGAGCTGTACAAAGGCCCTCCTCCCCCGGCCCGGCCGCTAAGTGTTGTTCTTTCGGCCTTTCGGCGAAGGCTCGGCAAATCCTCGCCACTTCGAAACCTACCCACAATCAGAATTCCAAACCACTGAGGCAAAAATGGATTTCCAAGAAATCGAAGTACCATCCGCCGTATTAAAGGAGAATGACGAGATCCTTCGCCTCGGCCTTTGAGCCACCTCACAAGCCGACGTTCTGAGCACCGCCATCAACTCACTATGTGAAAAGCTTTCAATTGCATCAAGTCGGTGTGAAGCAAAGCATCTCTACTTCCTCATTGACCAGCTGTTTAAGAAAGCCTGTTTCGCCATCTATCATTCCATCAGCTGGCTAACTAAAGCTCTTTTCAACTCGTTCAGCATTCAGCAAGTTGCCTCATTTAGCAAGTAGCCCTGAGTACAGCTTATAAGCTCAATGATTCCACTAGCCATGAATTGCGAAATCAACCCATCCATGAATCTGATACCTTTTTCGGGCGCTGTTTCCGAAACTTGTGCCTTGTTTGGACATTTCCAGGAAATAGAAAGAAACCAAACCAAAACAACAGTTGAAGCTCTTTTTCAAAAACCAAAACCCTTCAGTCAAACTAACAGTAACAACTAGCCACAACAAGGCAATCACAACAACTCCAATTGCCAAAATGGCACAAACTCGAATTGGAGTCACCCAAACAACAACTGTCCTTTTCGAGGTAGATTATCGAATCTCCACAGAGGTGGGTCAAACAACCGGAGTTCAAACCCTGACCGCCGCAGCCGCTCCTCGTCTTCTGGAAACAGACAACTCGCCCTGCTTTTGGCCCTACCTGTCGGGGGTCACCTTCGTCACTTTTTACCGGCATGGAAACAACTCACTTCAAATCAACAAGTCCTATCAATCATCAGTCACAGCTTTCGTCCCACGTTCTCGACAAAACCAACACTGACCTCACCACCTCCGTGGGATTTGGCCTCGCCATTCTCACCCCGCCTTTTGCCTGAAGTCCAGGCTCTTCTCGCCAAAAGCCCCATTACCGAAAGTCAAAACCCCCCTTTGACCTGGATTCTAAAGCTCCATTTTTCTTCGACCAAAGAAATCGGGCGGCGAAAGACTCATCTTCAACCTAAAACCTTTAAATTAAAAGATGGAAAATGGTCATTTCAAAATGGAAACCCTCGTCACCATTCGGTAATCACTTAAGCCAAAAGATTGGACAATTGCCATACACTTAGGAAGATGCATACCATCACGTCCCACTGCACACATCAGTGCATCATCTCTTTCGCTTCACACTCCACATTCCAGGAAACTGCAATGTGATAGCGGATTCCCTCTCTTGCCACAAACCACCCTCAGAGAGTGGACTCCAAAGAAATCCATTTGCAAATTTCTCTTCAACACATGGCACACTCCTATGGTGGAACATGTGGCACAATCCAGACTTCCCCAATTCATCAGCCCGATCCCGGATGAGCAAGCGTGGGCAGTAGATGCACTGTCCTTTCCATGGCAGAACCCCTACGCGTACCTATTCCCATCATTCAAGCTTCTACCTCAGGTCCTACAGAAGACCGAGTCTTGCCAGGGCATCTTCCTTCTAGTGACTCCAAACTGGCCATTGGCTGCGTGGTACCCTTAACTTCTAAACCTTCCGATTGACAATCCACGAAGCTTTCCAGAAGCTCCAATCAACTAACGCAAAGAAAAGGGACCCTTCTCCATCCCAACGTCAGCATCCTCATCCTACACGGGTGTCTACTATCATCCAACTCATCAAAATAGCAGGAATTCGTGAGGAACAAGCTACCTGAATCGTAAGACATCAGACAATCAACTAACAAATTTTATGACAGCCATTGTAAAAGATGGTTTCGTTGGTGTAATGGGAGGAAAATCAATCCAATCCATCTCCCTTTACCTGAGCTCCTGATTTTCTACACTGACCTTTTCAAGGAAGGCTAAAAGGGATCTACAATTTTGGTCTACCATTCAGTTTTAAACTCTGTCTTTAAAGCAGCAGGACACTCTGAGCTTCTCGAAGATTTCCGAATATCTTCACGCATCAAATCCTTCGAAATCGAAAGACTGACAATTCGCTGCACCTTTCCTAATTGGGATCTATCAATCGTCCTTGAATCCCTAATGAAATCACCCTACGAACCACTCCTCACCAGCTGCAGATCGAATGTCCTCATTCTCAAAACTGTCTTCCTGATAACCCTTGCCACCAGCTTGCATTGCAGCAAAGTACAACCTTATCCATTGACCCAGCTTACTGCTCTTACACCCTGACTTTACAGCAGCATAACTGCTCCCAAGAGCATCCTTTGGCGCAAAAATTCAGAAACCTTGCAAACCGATCATTATCCCAGCGCTTACAAACATATTCAGTGACGATTATGTTCTTACATAATCGTAATATGATTATGATCTGATATGATCATCATATAATATAATAATAAATAATAATAATAATTTTATTCAACTACATTATACAAATGAGTTGCTCGAAGCTGTTAAAAACAGCTTGTGTGAGATTTCAAAGACATCTTATTAATTTCTTTTAAATATACGTACACCCAACATTGCGCAATGAGTTGCGTCAGTTTTTCTTATTTTACATCTTATTATATACAAAAAATAAATAAATAACAAATTAATAAATAATGGTTAATCTAATATTTCACACAGTTTTACAAATATTTAGTATTGAACCTCTATTAGTCTAATTCATAATTCATATTTCTATTACCTTTTGATTTATAATAACAATAAATATTTTATTATGATACTTTATTTACAATATTTCATTTATAGTATTAGTTTACAAATATTTAGTATTTTTCTTGTATTATCATTTTTTATAAGTAATTAGCTCCACATTTCTCTTAGCTTTAGTTTAATTTCCTTTATATTAGGAAAATCCAGCATATTTTTTGGCATTTTATTAAATATATTTGGAATGTACCATTTCTTATTTCTTTTTCCGTATGTATTATTCCATCTTGGTAAAATGTAAGATGGATTCATGTTTCTTGCTCTTTCGATATTGCTTATTCTGCTGTTTTTAAATAAATGTGTGTAATAGTTTTTTGTTACTATTATATAATCTCGTAGTTCTATTATCTTGAAAATTTTATTTTCTTTAAAGATATCTTTAGTTTTTGTGTTTTTATTTTCGCCAACGAGTATTTTGACTATTTTATTTTGTGTTTTTTGAAGTCTTTCAATCAGGTAGTCTGCTGCAAATCCATATATTTCAATTCCATATCTAAGTATGCTCTAGATATCTAAGTATATGATTATGATAATCATAATCATATGTTATATTATATTCTATAATCATATAATATAATATATATAATAATAATATATAATATTATTATATTATTATTATAATAATATTAATAATATAAATAATAATAATTAGCACGGCCGGCAGGCAGTGCTTATTAGAGTTCGTTTGCGCACGAGAATTTTCAAAAACTGGACCGGAGGCGGAGGAGCGGCTAACAACATCAAAATGTTACAATGCTACAACATGTAACAATGGTGCAGCATTACGCGAGGCACAGATTATAGCTCACTCGAACAAAATGCAACAATGCTCGGGCGCGGAGAAAGTAACATTGTCGTGGTATCTTCTTTATTACCGTTTTAACTCGTTGCCGAGAACCAAAATGAAATGGTCGTGATTTTCGCTTAAATCTTTCAGTTTTAAAACATAGGGCGTGAAGTCTATAATTTTGAAGCGCCACAAAATCGGGGGACCGACATGACTAAATGACTTATTTTCTTCTTCGATGCGGGCTTAGGGAAGCCAGTTGAATTGTTTCTGCAATTGTTTGCATGATACTGCATCTGCCTGCAACAATACAGAATCCATTATCCATCGAGCTCGATACATGCTAAATCTAGACACACGCTAGTGTGTTGCCATCAAATAATGAACTTAGACCAAAGCTTGGGCAGAACCTGAACAGAAATACGCATTTCTAATGTTCCTTTTTTTCACAAACAAAATTGGGTGGGCAGTTGTCATACCATACACAACATAGACCAAATCGTACCACTTTCAATAAACAGGACGCGAAAAAAGCCAACAAATTAACTGAACAAAAAACGGCTTTGCCGTTTAGAAAAAAAAACATTAGAGCTCGTATCCCCATACTCACAGCCGTGAAGGTACATGGATAAAAACGGATTAGAGTTCACTGGAACGCAACGAACTATAATTTGAACTCCAATTCCAGGAAACAAGGTGTGACATGCCAGCCTCCATGCACACGTAAACAAACATGTACATCACAAACAAAATGGTTGGATATTTCAAAAAAAATACCCACACAAAATGAACATGTAAGTACTCACATGAACTAGAACTAAAACAGAAACCATCAAACACAAGCAAAAAAAACTGCCTAACTAGGAGTCTGCTTTTTCAGAAATTACAAATGCACTCAAAATACAAACATAGCCACTCACACGAAACACACTTAAAATATAAAACAACAAACACAGACAAATATTAAAAAAAACCTGTATGATACACAAATTAAGCACACACACACACATGCACACAAACATTAAACATTTTAAACACAAACTGCGTTCACTTACTGACATAACAATTACGTGAAAACAGTCATTATTCCCTGGAATTGGAGTTCAAATTACAGTTCGTTGCGTTAGAGTGAACTCTAATCAGTTTTTATTCGTGTACCTTCATGGCTGTGAGTATGGGGATACGAGCTCTAATGTTTTTTTTTCTAAACGGCGAAGCCGTTTTTTGTTCATTTATAATATAATAATAATAGATTTAATAGATAGATTTAATAGATAGATTTAGATTTAGATAGATTAGATTTAGATTTAGATAGATTTAATAGATATAATAATAATATTATAATAATAATATTGTATAATATAATATTTATAATATATATTATTATATATTATATAATATATATTATTATTATTATTATGTATTATATTATAATATATAATATAATAATAATATAATAATATATATTTAATATATTTAATATAATAATATATGTTTTATATATTTAATATAATATATATTTAATATATATATTATATGATTATATTATATGAGTATGATTATGACTACTAAAAACGAATTTTACATTTTTTTACTACACACAAAAAGGATAGTACTAAAGTTTGGGAT
>JAHWFP010103401.1:18583-33842 GCA_023313725.1 Lithobius niger | reverse complement strand
GGGGGGGGGGGGTCCAACTCGTAACCCTAGGGTGCCTGTCAAGGTGGTACCCACCGCCAGTTTTGAGGAGGTATTCTGTTAATGCAAAAATTAACAGGTAATGTATATTTCCGAAGGGTACATAGAAACGTTAATTGCCAGCTCCTCGGACTGGGCCGGCTGAATTTTGTTTCTACTGCCTAATAAGAAATATACATTACCTGTACCCACCCTACCTCCCCTCTTGAATCACCACCATGACAGATCAAGAGAAAAAAAGATGGCTACCAGCCGCGACTCGCTGGTTTTATAGGGAGGAGTGTGCGCGCACATGCACACTTGGGTTACTCAGCTGGACGGCGCTATTCAACTTAAAAACCTCTATGGAAAGACAGCATTCTGGAAAGGAATGCAAAAATTAACAGGTAATATATATTCCTATTAGGCAATAGAAACAAAATTCAGCCGGCCCAGTCCGAGGGGGCGATGATTTAATTTTGCTGATCTTTCGCTGACTTTTCCAATATGAGAGTGGATGCCCTCCTACAGCCACAAATTGTCTCGGGTGCGTTGCTTCAGTGTCCTTTCGCACATTTGTTCTTTCGAGAAATTTGACCACTTGTTCGTGTTGTGGGTTCGTTTTAACCATCACCAGATGTTGGAAAATGACTTGCTGGAGTGTTTTAAGTTCCTTAAGGAATATGTGGCAATCCACAATTTTTCTGATGAGGAAGCTCTGACATGCGTGTTATTGATTCTAAACCCACTTTCCCCGCCTGATTTAGGTTCACGGCTATGGTAGAACAAAAGCGGTACCACATTCTCGTGCTCGCGCGTAAGGTTAAAGTCTAGGGGGCAT
The DNA here is from genome assembly GCA_023313725.1 of Lithobius niger. Classification (NCBI taxonomy): domain Eukaryota; kingdom Metazoa; phylum Arthropoda; class Chilopoda; order Lithobiomorpha; family Lithobiidae; genus Lithobius; species Lithobius niger. The sequence continues at coordinate 33,004 of JAHWFP010103401.1, read as the reverse complement.
TTAAACTTGACAATCCTGAAACACATTTTTTCATAGGTTCCACCATCTCCTATCATATGTCGGGGTAAGCACCCCTGCTTATTGAGAAGATAGCATGAGGGTGTTTGCTTAGAAACTTGCAAGACATTTTTGAAACGATATTGCAAATTTCAAAGTTGATCACAACAAAATGTTGCAAACGCAAATTTTCGGCGAGCCACAAATAGCACAAGTTGTTGTGTTAGCAACCGTTCATCTTCAATCGTCTTATGTGTTTTGTTAGAAACTGCTGAGAATACATCAGATTGTTTGGGATGCACGGTAGTTGGAGAATTTGAACTTGGCACTCTGATCTATTACTGATCTAAGGCACACTGGAATGACTTTTGTTGCTCATCTTCCATTGTTCACTGAAATGTTCAGTTGGGATGGGTGGACGAGATGTTGTGAACGTGAATTCTCCAACGCGAGAACTCCAGCAGCGAGAGATACGAGCAGGCACCAATTTGACACTCACAGCAAGTCTCAGCAACACAGTGACACCTCTCCCCCAAACTGGAGACTCAGCGGAGACCGACACCACCAGGTAGGCATGGCATGGCGATAAAAACATTTTTTGTTCACCATATCGCACTTTTTCTGATTTATCGAATTATCATGCAAACCCTGATGCTTAAATTGTCATATCTCGGAAACCATAATAGCTAGAACCAATCGGTTTGTGGCGTTACGCGTGGAATTACAAGGGTTCTCCAACCAAGTGTGGAATACTGTTACTAGCCACTTTAAATGATTGGAGAGTTAGTTTAATGAAGACAATATGTAAGAATTAAGTAGTAGCACACCTGCTGAATTTTTTCTACGTGGTGAGGAAGTAATGGACAATGGCATGTGCATTTTCGTATCTACTGGCCAAATTGTAAGTACCACGCAATTCACATTGGTGAAAGTTGCACTGTAGGCTCCAGCCAAAGTTTTTTTAATTTAACTAAATTGAAATGGGTTTTCCAGCCTCAAAATTAGTTTAATTAAATTGTTATCGGCATAAAGAATGTTTGTATCGTGGCATCGCATCCCTACCACCAGAGTCCAGTTGCACTAAATTACCAGAAAACAAAGAGAGGATTGTACATATGGCTGTACAGCAGATCCCTGATTTATCTGAAAACCCCTGTTGTTATTCTGCCCAGAATTCTGTTGGAAACATTGAAAGGAGATTTCAGCTTTTGTAAGGCAATGAGGATAGATGTATGAGTGTTAGTGTACGTTATAGACTTAAGATTAGTACGTAAGTGCATGGCTGTGAGTTAATGCTTAATAAATACAAGCACAAGAACAAGAATTCTGTTGTTGTTGGTTGCAATACTGCTGGTTTCCATTATTATTATTCTGATTTTGCCTCTGGCCACCACCAGTATTGCCACCACCATTATTTTGTTGCCCATAACTGCTCCTAAACCCACTGTTAAATTGTGAGTTATTCCTGTAGCCAATATTACAATAATTCCCGTTAGCTTTATTTCCTCTTCCACCTCTAAAATTTCCTTTACCTCTGTAGCCACCTCTGTTACCACTAAAATTGTTGCTGCCTTGAGCTGTTGAATGACCCCTGTTTCCATTTCTTGCCCGATTTTTCTGCCTAACCAAAGTTACATTTTCCGGTTTAGTCCGGCAATCCCTTCTCATATGTCCAATTCCCAAACTTCTGAAACAACGACGACCATCCCCTTGATTCGGATGCACTGCATTTACCCTAACTTCATTAACTCCTTGCCCTGTGCGTGCTGGACTAATTCTAGCCTGCATCCATTCGGATACAGCTTTAGGTATGGCATGTTCCAAAGTTTGTGAAAACATTTTCCCTAAAATGTCCTCATCCTAAATTCCAACCACCTGATGCAACCCATCCCCAGGTGTAGTGCAGGAAGGTCCGCCCTTACCCCGAATCAAACCCCTCGAAACAGTCGACCCTCTTACCCTTTGTTCCCTATCAGCATTTCCGCCTGTTTCTGTACGCACCGGCGAACGTGAACGCATCCTTTTTAACTCTGGCAAAAGGATATCTTCCCGTTCCCCGTCCAGTAAATCCAAAAGAATAAAATCTGTTTCAACAATAGGCTCACCATCCCCTGGCATAGTCGGGTTGCTGGTCGAAATTTGACTAGTGGCTTATTTAATACCCGTCCCCTCGACGAGCGTTTAACCGCACCTCGAGTTGTTCTTCCTCTTGCCCCAGGCATTATGAAATATCCAAAATCTGCTTATATTGTTCCAAAAAAAATTTAAAACTGTTGGCCCAATTTAACTCTCAATCAGTGATATTAACTTTCCGTTTTAAATAATTTCCACCAACACACCAATTATCGCAGCACAACACTGCACTTTCCCTCAGAAATTTATACCAACCGTGTCACACTATTATCGATATTTAATATTTATCACAAATTCGCTGGCCATCTACACCCAACCCAACACTAAATCAATTTTCCCAATTAATATGCAACACTCCCTAACATTCCCCAAATGTCAACAATCAATTCAACACAATCCAGCATAAATCAATTTCAAATCAACACAAACAATCAGCTGCAACCAGGAATCAAGACTCACAACTTCCTCTAAAAATCTACCCTTCAAAAAGTACTTAAATTCCGCACAAAATCCACTTACAGTCTCAATAAATCACCTACAATTTAAATTACTATTCGCCAAAATTATCCTTTCTATAGCCTAGGCTAATAAATCAAAATTATTCGAAAAATTCTTAAACTTTTTCACATTAGGCGTGGCTTACTTCTGCACCACTGTTATGGGTTTATATTCCAGCAATACTGTAATATAAGCCATAATATGTCAGGATGTTATATGTTACACTGTGTCAATAAATGTATAATAAATCACTCAACAACCATGGACTGCTAACCTCCTTCTTTACTGTTAGAATAAACCACTACAACAAATAGTTAAACGGTCTGCACTCAATCACACAACCAACTATTTGTTGAGTATTTTAAATTAAACACCGATAAAGGTTGACACCTAAACCTAGAGTTCCCTCACTCTAACCTTAACTCAATCGACACCAATATTATTTTAAATTATGGCCAAACGGTATTAAATCAAATTCGATTCTATTAATGATTAATCCCTCTGATTTCTGCTTGCTTAATAATAAGCAATAAATAAACCTGATTAAACCAATTATAGCATGGGTAGACAAACCTATCTACCCATGATTATAGTGAGAGTCGATTAGTTTTCCCTTGCGAATACAGCGCTCGATATGGCTACTAATTGTTTAACACGTGTGAATAATTACCCCTCCTAAGAATACAATCCAAACATCCAAATGATTTTTTGGCCGTGGTTCCATGACGCGTATGCAACCATAAAAACAGTGGTCGCTTGCATTTCTAGTTTTTTTGCCTCAATCCCCACCCCCATACATGTTTTGATCAACTGCGTTGGATGGCATGGCGGCGCACTCCTCTCAAAGAGAGCCCACTACGATTCTTCAATAGGTTTCATTTTGAACTGTAAGTTTAATTAGAACACTAGTGAACAGAATCAACATTAAAAAATCCAGCATCGTTTGGCAGTTTTATGATACGAGAGGCCTCCAAACTGTTTAGTCTCGGCATTTTGCACATTTTATTTATCTGACTGCCACGTTGCCATATCGCACGACTGATAAGGGTGAAATATCGAGATAGCACAGTCACTGCCCAAAAGAAGTTTTATGAATTTGATTCCCCCTCCCCTCCCTTAACAACAAAAAACAAATGTCATACAGTAGAAGTTGTTTTAAATATTTCTCCTTCCCCCACCCTCCCATAAAAAGTACTACGCAGTAAAGTCATGAAAGATTGTCCAACAAGTAGTCCAAGCCTACGTTGATTTCACGCATGCCGGCATTGGACTATACAACTTTGTTATCCAGTTTGTAAAGTACGAGATCAGTGCCTACGTCAGTGGTCCGTAGAATAAAATTGATCAAGTTGCCAGTCATTGGTCGGTTGGTGATGACGTCCGCCGCTGACGAAGGCTACATAGTTCCCAGTAATTGGTCGTGGATGGATGACGTCAGTCGGCTGAAGAAAAAATAACGAACGTCGCACGTTTGCTGCGAACAAAATCTTTGATTATTTCTAGTGTATGATTTCCCCGGCGGAATCGATCCATTTTCGAACTTAGACCTAGAAATGTGCCACAGAATCTGTGTGCAAAATTTGACAGACATCCGATAATTCGTTAAAACGCTTCAGCGCGAACACACAGACAGACAGACAGACAAACCGTTCGCATAAGAGTCTAATCGACTCTAATAACACTTTGATTATACTCATCTGCATTAAGTCCGGCTCGCGTCTTGCAGAGAAGCCAAGTCGCTCGCCACCCAACAACCTTGAACACAGCTGATCGGACGAATGGAAGGAAGAACCTTACTCGCTCGAAGATGCCGCACAAGAGAGCGATAGCCTAGTCTCTTTCGTGTCTTTTTGCTCTGCTCTGATTCCCCGAATTTGTGTTTCGAAATACAGCCACCCAAATATGTCTTGAGTTCTCTAGAACTCTTCCCGTTTAGGCAAGATAATTGTTCGTTCTAGTAATTTGACTGACTGAATGGCGATACTGCAAACTCCAGCTAAACAGCTACTTCTTATGAATTTTCCTTATATACCAATACTTCTAATAATTTAGAGTGTGTCAACCATTTACCTGAATGCTTTCAAAGCTTGCTTATTTAAGAATTGCAATACTTTCTTTCACTTCATGTTTTTATTTATGTTTTTAATATTTAAGCTATATTTATGCCAACAATTATTTCCATCTATTAAATCGTTCCATCTGCTTTAAATGTCAATAATTAATAACTGCCTTAAATATGACTGTATTAATAACTTAATTAATGTCCTAATTAATATAATAATTTATTAATTTATGCACTCATTTCCATAACAGAAAAAAAAGGAAGTTAAAAAGTCCTATTAGAACCAGAGATATTGCTAATTTTCTGATTGCTGATGGCAGCCATCTTGAAATGACCGCCATTTTTAAAAGGTACCACTTTGAGATGGCAATCATACTTTTTTTATGTTCCTGATGCATCCATGCAACTGAGATGTAAAGGAAAATTACTACCCCCAAATTATCCCAAATTCATGATTTTAGCCACTTGGCCCATGGACTCGATCGGGCCATGGCTCTAAATAAATAATTGGAAAGAATCCGTGGTGCGTAGGTGCGTTGATTTAAGAATGGAGGCATGTGACTACATATGTTGTGTTGGTGTTTTGGAAGTTCTTTTTTGACCTGCTGGCCCTATTGATTTCTTAAGTTGCTCTGTTAGTTTGTTGCTTGCCTTTGTAGAGAGCATACGACTTCGGGTCAGGGCTCTGCCAAATAAATTGAAATTGAAAGAATCTGTGTTTCAGCTAAACGCATATAGTTTTACACCATACTAAGCAACGTTGTTGGCAGCTAGAAACAGTAGAATGGCGTATTTATTTCATAGATTCAAGCTTTAGGAGCTGAGCTGAATTGTTTCAAAGGGGGCAGCAACAATCGACTGCATGCATAAACCATTGTAGCGCAACGCCATAGCCGTAAAAAAGGTAAACGGATTACAAACAAAAACGTCAAGTGTGCCGTAAAAAAAAATGTGATCGAGTTTTCACTTGTTAAAATATACACGAATAAAAATTGATGATTTTTAGTTGAAATAATCAAATGTACAATCGAGAAAATTGCATCCATTTAAGTGCTGTTGTGCTTTACCAAAATTTAAAACGTAAAGCACAACACACTTAACACAGATGCAATTTTCTCATTTATACATTTGATTATTTCAATTAAAAATCATCAATTTTTATCCGTGTACATTTTAAAAAGTAAAGTGAAAATTCAATTATAGCTCTTTTTTTACGGCACACTTGACGTTTTTGTTTGTAATATATGTAATATTAATATGTCATCAATTGAGTCAACTCAACGAAAGATCACTTAAGAAAACTGTGTCCTTCGAGAAAACTTAACGCACAATTTCAGATTACAGGAATCCTCCCCAGATTCTTGTGAATCGCGTTGTCTAAATCGATATAGTTACAAGCTCTAAAAACTCTTAGTGCCTGACGAAGATGGACGAATACTGTCTGTTGAAAATTCGCAAGATTCCGGTGAGGATTCCTGTTATCTGAAATTGTGGGTTAGGTTTTTTCTGGACTGACATTTTTTCGATATGAGCATTCAGAGTAAAAACCGCTATGGTACTTTCAAAGAAAACTGTCTACAGTGACAGGCTCGCTATTGTCCAATGTGTGAATTACAACACTGAATAAAAGATCCTCGTATACATGTGCTGAAAACGACAAAGGCCGCTAAAAGGTTGTTAGGCAGTATTTTGTTCTTTTCACGGAAAAGGTAATGTAAAGGTATTAAATCCACATAACAAAAGATTGACAAGATTAGTAGGTGTTCCTTTTGTTCTACCTGGGTTCGAATCCAAGCTTTTCGGCATGTTTATTAAACTTCGCTACTGTACTATGCGTCATTGTTTCTGTATCGGCGCTGGTCTACTGCACTCTAATAGCCTAGAGCGATAGGCTTGCTTTTCCTTTCGTTGTCGTCACTTGGGTCTTCACTTTCTCTCGTTCTTTGGTTTCGTACAGCATTGTGTAAATAAAGCTTCCTGAGAAGGAATATATTGAAACGAGTAAAAATATAAAATACAAATTTATGCATAATTATTAATTTAATTAATACCCAAATTAAAAAGCCCTACAGTAGGTTGAAACAAAATTATCAGCCTGACATAATACAAGGGGAGGGGGGAATCGAAACCAATGCACCTCGTGTGTATATTTGGATGAAAATAAGGAGAAATACTTTTTTCAGAGGCTAGAGGCTTGACAGTGATAGCACGCAACTATTAAGGTCAATAAAAACACTTACACAATATGCTGTGAAATGCTGAATCATCATTAAAATAGTCACCTTCATCCATTTCGCTCATTTCCTAACTGAAGATAGTCCTTTATCTTATTAATTTTCAACTACTCTAAGTAAACTTTGATAAGTCTACTGCATCTAGAAGGCTACAACGCGAGACGATTTCATATTCATACCGTAAACAAGAAAAAAACACGACATGTAACCGGAGAAAGGGCTTACCGTTGGGAAGCCTTGAAGAAAGTACTGAGAGTACCGTAGTTGAAAATTAGCAAGATAAAGGATTATCTTCAGTGTGGAAATACCGGTAAGCAAAATGGTTGAAGGTGACTATTTTAATAATAACTATTAAGGTAAAAATTAGTTAACATTTAGCCCTTAATCACCCCAATCTCTCTTTTTACAGGTATCATGGAAACCAGAAAGACTGGCCCACACCTGTGCAATAAATGTGATGCAAGCTTTCGTCGTCTGGATCACTTAAGGCAGCACCAGAACATTGTAGGACACACTGGCTGTAAGCGCTACAAGTGCAGGAAATGTTTAATCTCTTACACGTCTAAACAAAAGTTGGATCGACATTACTTAGTACACAAAAAATGTAAACCATTCACGTGTTTAGTATGCCTACAGAGATTCCGATGTAATGAATACCTTGTAACACACATGAGAAAGCACACGGGAGAAAGACCATTTGAGTGCATGAAGTGCACCAGCACTTTTAAAACTCAACAGCACTTGGATCGACACAAGAGTACGGTGCATCGTAAACAAAAGGACGCAGACAATAAGAAGCTGTACTCGTGCAATCAATGCAGACATTCATATGTTTCCAAACAAAAGTTGGAGGATCACGTTCTCGTCCATTTGAACGAAAATCCATACTTGTGTGAATTTTGTGCGCGCTCTTTTCGTCGCAAAGACCACCTCGTGAAACACGGGCGCACCCATTCTGGTGAGAAACCTTTTAAATGCACCAAGTGTGGTAGCTCGTTTAAAACTAAAAGTCACCTGGTGCGCCACTTGCACATACATTCCAAAGAGAAACCGTACAAGTGTACATTATGTGAACTTGTGTTTTCGCAATTGGATATACTTAAAAAACATAATTTAACTCTCAAACATGAAGCACAGAAAGAATTGAGAATGGCAAGTAATAGTTTGATTAGTTTTTGCATGGTAAAACACTAGTGTTGGCTGGTATTCAGTGGTATTAAAAATGGTCGGTTTTACAGTTATTAAAAAATCGGGGTACTATTGAGGGGGTTGCCCTAGTAATAATAATAATAACTTTATTCGTAACGTAAACAAATGGGTCCATGGATGGGCTTGATAGCTACTACTGACATCTGACCTAAAGACAAATTACGCACATTAAAAGAAACATACACTGTGCTTAAGAAAATAAAATGCAGTATTTACAGTAAAAATAAAATGAAGGTATGAAAAATGGATGCTGACGGGTCTAAAGGAACTCCAATTGTACAGTTTTACATGGCATGAAATGAAAGCTTTTATCATAAAAAGAAATCTGGACGTGCCATAACCTGGTATAGCGAAAAATGTCCTTTGTAAAAATAAAAAAAAAGATGACATGAGTAAAAAAAAAAAGTAAGTACCATAAAAAAGGTAAAATATAGTTAAAAGCAATAACGTTTCAAAAACTTTGATAGATCAACCGTATAGGGGAAAATTAGCACCGGCTACTAGCCAGCTGGCGATTAAATGCGGTCATTTGGCGACTAAAAATTTAGCATCAGTGGCCACTTGTCATGACAAGGATAAATGCATTTACAGTTATGAGCTTCCCACTTCTGATAGCAAAAAATATGCTAGTTATTTTTTTAATTGTGATGTTTGACAGAATCCTTAATGTCTTCAGATTAGCTTTCTTAAGTTTTATTTTTTTTATTCCAAACGTAGGAATGAAATTAAAAATTACAACCGACAAAAACATCTGCATTTGCTCTTCAGATTCGGCAGGAAAGAGGCCTACGGCTGCTGACGCCTAGTTTTGTTTCATTGCAGCTGGGGTATATTCAATTTAAAAATAAGGATAAGGCCTAGCCCCTCCCTCTTTCCAACAAAATTGTCAGTTTCTGTTTTTGTGGCTAGGAACTACAAAGAGGTGGAGGGTTCTCTGTTGTATCGATTAAAATTTTACGGTGGCGACTAAACTTTTTTCATCTACTGGCCACTGGCCGGTACATCAAAAAGTCAATTTCGCCTATAGTCAACCGATTTTAAAATCATCTTGAAAACGGACACACAACAGGAATTAACCAAATGAATTGGGACAACATCTCGGAGTAATTAAAGTCCAAGGTGCAGTGTAGAATTTGGCATGTCATGACCAGATCGGCCTTCAAGCGCCTTAATTCTAATGAATATGAACCGATGTTTGCCAATCTTTCTTTGTAAGTTAGATTTTGCGTTCCAACCAAGCTTTTTGTGTGTACTTTCTCTGTCAAATTGATGTCACCTAATAAGTGGTGGGGGTGGGGGGACCAAATTGGGCGAACATAAGGCTTATAAGCAGATATCACAACTGAGATATTTTTAGAAGTAAAACAGTGTTTGATCATAACTGTAAGTGAGCTGGCTGAGAACCTTAATTATTAATTTTTTAAGAGGCAGGGAGAATATTAAAATAGTTATATTAAAACTATATGAGACTCAACTTCAGAGCATCAACTCAATGATCGCTGGTGAAGCCCAGTCGTCCTTCTTGGCTGGCCACAAATCGTCTGCTAAATGATTTCGGCATGGAGCCCCAAAAGATAACACTGCCAGAATAATGCCGAGAAACAGAATGCACCGCAATACTACTTGTGTTTTTAAGCCCTTTCTCAAAATGGCAGCTAATGGATCTGTAATCTGTGAGTCCGGGTGCTGTCAAGTTTGATTAATGAGGTACCCCTCTGTGCGACAGGAACTTGTCACTTAAGCTCAACCAGCTGGGAACATACAAATACTTTCACTTGAGCGTTAACAATAACAATATTGTAATTGTTGTTGTCAGTCAAGCCCAGCTTATTGGAGCCAATGGAACGATGCTTACTCAAGTAATAATATTAGAGAAGGTTGTGTTGCTCAAGCATAGGATAACCAACAGCATCGAGTGAGTTCTGCCAACAATCAACGAGTGGCACAGCCACGAGTTATTGTTGCCAGAACTCCCGAGACGCCGTTAGTTATCCTGCTTATACCAACCGCATATTGTTCGAGTCGTGGCTGCAACAAACAACAAATCGTGCTGACGTTCCTTAATTCAGAAGCTTAACAAGACGACTGTGCGTGCAACAATGTTTACACAAAGACAGCATTGTTATCGCTTGTTTGGTGAAGGGTTCTGTGCTCGTGTTTATCGATTGTAACTCGATTCCGAAGTGCCCCATCACCGTTCATACCGCGGAAACTCAACGACGAAAAGCCCCTTCAGACTACTTCTCTTAAAAGTTTTTTTTAGAAGTTGTTGGAAGGGGCGTTTCAGCGGTTTGAAGGGTGATGGGGTACTTCGGAATCGAGTAACAATCAAGAAATGAAAGAAGAGAACCTTTGTTGGCTAATTGGGCCATTCGGCGTTGTGCAATGACGGATGCTTTCAGAATCTTGAACAGTGAAAGGCACATAACTCCCTCCGGTATATTTTAACAGTTTCACTCGATACATTACCGGAAATAGTTTTATATAAACTGATTTACCTTTCATTTGCTGGTCGAAGGGTACGATGCAGATGTCAGTAGTGGCGCGTGAATGTTATTAGGCTTGTTTTAAACGGCTCGGTCCGAGCGGTATATAACTCCCGCCACATCGCTGGCAAGCCGCGGCCCTGGAGGAAGGATAATTAATCCTTCGCACAAGAGTGCGACTTGGTCGTACGATGTGTCACGTTGCAGCGGCCCCGAAATGAGTATGACTAGTGGCTAGAGCAATGCGCGTGCAGTCGTTTGAACTATATTTTAGCGTAGGTGACGCAGAGTAAAGCGGCCAGAACGGAGGGATTTATGTGCCTTGAAACGGTAAGACAATAAACGTGTAATTACAAGACGGAGAGCAAAATGGGCTCCATCAGTGACAAATATTGCCTATTTATTAATTAATTACGTACACACGTGTTCGATAAATAAACATGTATTTGATAGCTTTATAAATAATATAATAAATAAATTAAACGTAATCAAAATATAATAGATGTTGTGTCAACATGGCTAGCATTAAGTTTCTCTGGGAGGCAACCTTCATCGGGTAGGGTGAGAGCTATCCACTAACTAATTTGTTTTAATTTTCAAGTAGAACTGGTTAATATTTACAAGTAGAACTGGTGTTGAGCGGTTGTAGTGTTGTGATCCCATAGGTACTTTATGAGTTTGTTGTATTACGTTAATGTATTTCAAATGCAAATCAATTAATTTAAATTGACAAATAAACATTTATTCGAAAGCTCTATATTTAACAAATAAATTAAAAATAATCAAAATATGACATACGGTTGTGCCAGCATAGCATTAGGCTGCTCTGGGAGGCAACCTTCATTGGGTAGGGTGAGAGCTATCCACAAACTGATTTATTTTAGTTTTCAGCATACCTTATTACGTGATCGTTAGCATGTGGTTCGAGTCGTGGCTACGTTGCTGGTTATGATTTATGGTGTATTTTATGATTTATGGTGTATGATTTGTGGTGTATTTTATAAGTTTGTTGTGTTATGTCAATGTATTTCAAATCAAATAAATTAACGGAAAATCGGTAGGAATAACAAAGAAATATTATTCATAAATTGGTTCGGTTATATTACTCATAAATATAAAAAAGTATTAAAAATAACCATGAATAAGTTTGAAATTTGTTTGTGTCATTGCATTCTAGCTCGATTCCAAAATACCCCTTCAGACAACAACGAAACTATTCTTTCGCCAAACTTTCTTTGCTACATTGTTGGGAGTTCAGAGAATCCAATAGTGGGTTCTCTCGACAATGGCTTTGTAACAATGCTTTGTTCTGGTGGCTTTGAGAACCATATGTGTGTGGTATAAGATTAGTTTATTTATTAAGCATTACTAATGTCCTGTTTTGATGCCTCTGTTTCGGTCGGTAAGGGCGTGCCTGAAGTTAGGTTTTGCAAGGTAAGAATTTTAAACTCTGAATACTTCTTTTCAACAATATTAATATTCTCTTCGTCCCGCTGACTTGTTTTCGATTCCATGCTCCCTCAATTCTTTATAGGTGCTTGCTCATGATTTTCTATGATAATAATTTGGAAATCGTGTGCTTGGTTTGTGTGCATGTAATGATTTGCGCAAAATGTGTCTCCTAATCTGTCATAACATCGTCTTCAGTGGCGGATCTAGAAATGTGTAAAGGGGGGTGCTGTTCTACACCAGCTAGGGGGTCTGGGGCAGAGCCCCAGAAGCTTTTAAATTTTAAGAATTTGAGGGCATTTTATGGCTTCTGGAGTGCATGATTTTCCGGTACCATAAACGATAAATTACTAATACTTTGACTCAGAGAATTCGTAGAAACTAATGCCTAAACACTAGGATACTTATTTTTCTCTTCACATCCGAAGCAATTTGAAATCTTTACGGATTTTCTTAGTATTGGGATGAAACACGACTATTTAAAAAAAAATACCCTTTGTTTAAAATACACTTTTTTAAGGATTTCATTTCTCAAGGCTTTCAAAACTCACTTTTAGTCTTTTGTACAGCCGTACTGGCTGAGAAGACTATTGCAACGACCACAACGACCACTGTTTACAAAGTTAGATTGAGTGTCAAAAGTTAGTTAAATCAAATGGCAAATTAAAACATCGTTACCTCCTTATAGCTAATATACTTCTTCGACGTGACTAAATTAAATAATAACATTTCATCGTCGAATTGAAATCCTAAGGATTTGTCTTAACGCAGCCGTAAAAACGAAAACATTTTTGCTTAGTTTAAAAGAGTCTTGTCGCATTGTTGCATGAATGAATAGGCTTACGGTCGAACCAAATTCTCTATTAGGCGTATCTGCTACTTGCGAAACTAAAACTGCCGTTAAAAAAATTAGGCCTAAAAAATGAAAATTAGGTCTAAAATACCGTTACCATGGCAACGTGAGTCGCTGCTGGCTTTCTCAACAGCATTTCTCCTGCCCCTTCCCTACTACCACTGATCTATATAGGCTATGTTGCACATTACGTTGTAACACTGTAATTGTGTGCCTGGAGGCATACCGTGTTGGAAAAATGAATAACCTAAGCTTACCCTATACAATCCAAATCTCAGTTAGTTGCTACTAACGAAATTAAAGTTGTAAATTTTGCCTAAACGCTGACAATTACGCTTAAAATGTAAAATAAGCTTAAAAGCTAACACATTTTTAATGGGCAATTCTGATGGTTATTGCTTTTAGATTATATAATAGAGATAGCTGTTGCAATGCGTGATAGAAAAGTGTGCCTCACTATTGGTAGTGGTAGAACTGTACAGAAGACCGGATGCGACTAGGAAGTCGCTGTAGCACTGCCACTGCTGTAGCCGCTTCTTTATTTAAATGATAATTATTTCAGACCGTCACTGCAGCCTTACAAAACAAAATCCAAACGACGATTGCCTTTCCTAGCAAACTTGTCTATCACATTATTTACGTTAATTGGAGTGTTTCGATGTATATTTAATAAGGCAAGGCCTGTTAACCTGTCATTGGTCAATTGTTGATCGCAGGTAAGATTTTAATCTTTTCAGTGTGCAAAAACTTCTTTCGCTACAAACGTGCTTCTCACGTGGAGCAAAATAACTAAATATATTCGACTTCTTACGCTTCAAGTTGGCAACTTTTGGTTGCTGGGGTGGGCCTTGGTTTGAATTTTCCTGTCCAGATGAAAAGATTTGAACTGCAAGGACAGTAGCATGTCTGAAGCATGTCTTAATCCTTTCCTTTGGGAGCGTACACAAATTCTGTACGTGGGGGGGGGGGGGAGTGGAAGGCATGTGAAAATGTCTTAAGAAGTGGGAGTGGAGTATGACGAAGTGGTACGTAGCTATTAATTCTCGCCAAATAATTTTTTTGCTTATTTTTTTCTCTAAATTCGTTTAGCTAAATGATTTTTGTAACTTTATTTGCAACTTGGAATTTTTATTTTTTCAAATTGACTGGTCATTGCGTTCCTATACTAACATCTTATATAACTAATTCATCCAAAAATTAATTACATATTTTCAGGTGGGGGATGGGAGGGGGTTACGCCAAGTGCTACATTGGTGTTACAAACAGAGACGGGAGGAGGGAGTTTACGTTGCTAAAAAAAAGTGTGTTACGTAATTTGTGAACGCTCCCTTTCTAGTCTACTTCCGTGTGGGGCTTCTTTCTGGGAAGAAGGTGACTCATCTACTGTGACCCCTTTAGGGCTAAGTTGAACACCCTTTAATTTATTAAGTTTTTTTCTTTTTGTCATTCATGGGCAAGTAAGCAAACCACTTTGAAGGTCCACGCAGAAACGTGATAACC
>JAHWFP010103401.1:7097-18183 GCA_023313725.1 Lithobius niger | reverse complement strand
TTCCCCCCCCCCCCCCCGAGAATGGCTTTTTTTTTTTAATATTTCTTTACCACTGAAGGGGGTGCGGTCGCACCCGGCGCACCCACCTAAATCCGCCACTGATTGTCTTTGAGATTACTGGCTTTGTTAATCCTAATGGATTATAAACCCCTATCAAGTCAAAGACTAAATCGTGAGGCCGATTCAACCCATATAAGGTAAGGTTGCGTCACCATACTGATAGTTTCCAGTTGGGACTGGGTGGTCCGGGCCCTTCTTTTATGGGAATCCCCTTCTGGGCATGTCCATGTCTGATTTGGAACCAAGTACTACCTACACGAGAAAACCACGCAGTAACGGAAAAATCTGTACCAGCGAGCATGCTTACGTTACTTGTGGGAAAATTTTCAGCAGGTGAATTTGTTGGAAGATTGATGAAGACATCAGTTACCAAAGGTAAGAAGATGGAGCATTCTTTAACCGAGACATGTGGGTCGGAGTTGGGTTGGGGGAGGTTTCCTCCCCCCTGCAGACATCATCGCTGGTCCTTGACCAGGCCAATCCCTCCCTTTTGTAAGACTAAGTCTGTCCTTTCGTGGGAGTTGTTCCATACATGGGACCAATTTCGTCCTTTCGTGGGAGTTAATCTGTTCCTTGCCTGGGACTACTTCCGTTCTTCCGTGGGAGTTATTCCATTCATCTCTGTAGCAGTTTTTCCTGATTTTAGGGTCACTTCATGGTTCTGATTTAACAGTTCCCCTTACACCGTGCCAGCTCTGATACTGGCATTTCTCCTGGATCGACCCGGGTTCTTGATACTGATCTCGGGCTGATCCTGATACTACCATGTTTCCCCGGTTTGCCAAACCTCCTGTGTTTGTTGTATTCCTCTTTTCTTCCTTTCTATTCCTTTTCAGCTCATAAATTTTTTCTTGCAATAAATGTAATCGTAAACAAAGATTTCCTAAGCTTTGTTTATGTAAGACAACATTTCCCTTTCAACTACCTTGTTTGAGCAATACCATTTGAAAAGAAGAGAAATACATTTTAAAAAATGAATCATTTACTTTGTTCATCTTTTCCTTGCAGAATAATGAACCTTTTCCCCTTTTCCAAGATGTTATGCAACAATTTTTTTAATTTTTTCTTTAGTTTCTACTTGCCGGTCAGAAAATATCCACTACCTGTAAATTTCTTGCATTCAGTTCCTGAGTGCAAGAAATCAAAATCCTTGAAGGAAATCAAAACTCTCTAGATACGCCCAGCACAGACACCCACCTGCGCATGCGCGGGTCCAGCACGTGTAGGACCTCCATAAATGGCTTTAGGTGATAGCCAGCTATCTCTTTTCCTTCTACTGCTGCCGCGCTACTATCGTTACCCGTTCAACTTTAGCCTCCTCATCAAGACGTCAAGCCGTACTTGCGTTCGCCGAAAGCCTGCTAGATGAAGTTTTTGCCTTTGAACGTTCGTTACTGGAACACGTTCGCTCCGACGACTCCCTCTCGAATTTGGATCCACGAACGTCTCCTGCTGGCATTTGCCAGTTGCCTTGCCCTGCCTCGTCTTACTTTTACACCGAAGGCGTCGTAAGGCTCTTCCCGTGGTGCCGAACCATTCTTCGATTATCCCTACGAGAACAAGACTTCTACTCATTGAATGTTCGCCAGTAGTCAGGGAACACGTTCGCCTATGAAGTGTAACGTTCGTCGAAAGCCCATTATAGCCTCCCTGCAAGCCCCTGCTGATCGATCCGTACATCGTGGTCTTGCCTTCACCTTCTCTCCCTCACGTTCTCGTCAGGGATGCTCAACTCGATGAAAATCCTCCAAGCAGGCTTAAACTTCGTTAAACTTCACATCTCGACCTCAAGACCTGATGAATCTCACCAGTCAAGCCGCATCGACTTCCTTCCATGCCTTGTTACGTTCGTCGAAAGTACATGCTGGACGTAGACTTTTGCCATTGAACGGTCGTTTTCCTTCCTTTCCCGGATCTCGTCCATTACGAAACATGATCGCCACGTTCTTTATGTTGCCTTGCAGGTGCAACGTTCGTCGAAAGCCCATCCTGGCCTTCCAGGCTGCAAGCCCCTGTTGATCTTTACATCGTTGTCTTGCCGCCACTTTTTCTCCCTCACGATCTCATCATGGACGCTTATCTTGATGAAACCGGTCACAACACCCCTAAAGACGTCGCCAATCTCATGCTGTAAGCCGAAACGTTCGTCAAATGTCCTCACTGTAAAAGATTTTCATCATCAGCGTTCGTCGTTTGTCACGTTCGTCGAAGGCCCACATTGACTTATCAACCGCAAGCCCATGCCGGAAGATCCAGGCATTGGGGCCTGCCTTACCCATCTCCTTCCCCAAGCTCATCACTGACACATCTCTTGTTGGAATCCCTCCAGGCTGACTTTCATCTCTCGTTCCTTTCTTCAGCCAGTCACTCGCCCTGTACACCCGAAGCCGTTGACGACCTCTCGCTGCGCGCCGCTACTT
This sequence comes from Lithobius niger, assembly GCA_023313725.1. Lineage (NCBI taxonomy): Eukaryota > Metazoa > Arthropoda > Chilopoda > Lithobiomorpha > Lithobiidae > Lithobius > Lithobius niger. The sequence goes on along the minus strand of JAHWFP010103401.1, from coordinate 15,703 downwards.
TCGGCATTCGCCCCAACTGAAAGAAAATTTCTTGTTCTTGCGTTTGTTGTTCGTCTCGGGACACGTTCACCACACGTCGCCTTGAATGTTTACAACCGTCGGAAACCATCATGGTCTCCATGCCGCATGTCCCGCAGTCGACCCGAACATTGTTGTTTTCCCTCGACTTCTCTCTCGCTCCGACTCAGCATCTTTCGCTATGCGAACGTCCTCGTTGGGACAGTTACCTCCCGGCACGCTATCCACTGGCTTGTTAGACACTGCACTCCCTGACTGACACCCGCCATCCCACCAATCCACCGTCACCCTCAAGCGGAATCATTTTCCTACGGACAACTCTCGTTCGAACCTCGCACATTTTCCCCCTTGAGGTTCGTCCCTTGTTTGAGGCCTGTCTTCCCACCTCACAGGCAACCTTTGCAGTCACTTCGTCTGACCACGAGTCTCGTGGCGAACATCCATCGCATGAAAGGGGGCTTTCTATCTTCAGTTACCCCCACCCCTTCCCCGCACGAATGTTTTGCTCTGCTTCAACTTTGCCCAACGTGTCAACAATGTGGTTCTCCGCAGGAACACCCACGTCTTCCGTTCCATCTCGCCATCCTGATACCACCACGGCTTGGATTCATGGTAGGAATATCTCCACATATCACCTGCCGCCTAACCTCCTGAACCCTCTCACATATGCTGACCTCGTCACCTCTCTCTTCGGTTTCCCACGGCACCGGCAAGTCAACGATCACCGCGTCATGGAATCCCCTTCCAATGGACGCATCACTGAATAAAATCCTATGCGTCCCCAGAAGAGTGAGGCATTCGTCGAAAGTCCCTTTGGAAAATGACACTGGCCATTGGACATTCGTCGCTCATCCACATCGCATTCGCAACATTCGTCATTCGTCTCCCTACCCAACATTCACTATAAACTTAAGTAACGTGCTCATGCATTCCCCATCTTGCTTGTCCTCACCGGAAAACGTCATTTTCCGCAACACGCTACAACGTTGATGAATGGTCTCACTTCACGAAGACAGAATCTTGCCAGTTCGTCACTCCACAAACGAACGCGCTCACCACGTTCTTCACGTTCGCCCGTTCACATTGGAAGCTTTACGTTTGTTGAAAGCAAATTCCGCTCAGCCGGATGACCCGAGCAACATGACCTTGCCTACCTTATCTCATTCTCAAAACCCCTCTCATTGCTGCATCATGGAGAAACCGAACTATCTTCACGAGTCACTTTTTCATCGGACTCGACTTGAACAAGGACTACATCATCTGGGTTCCTTAATGACAGCCAGTAGTGTTGTCCAACCTCCTCATGCACTAAAGACAGGAAAGAAGACCTCAAACAACACCCCTTCAGGCCCACCACGTTTTACGAAAGTGTACCGACCCTCCTGCTTCTCTCTCTTGTCCTTCAACCACCTTGGTTCTTGAGGCAATTCTTGTCGACCAGCGAATTTTGTCACTCCGCCTTACACCACAACTCATTTTCACAGGATTAAAATGACAAGGTGTCATAAATCCATGGTTGTTATGGCATCACAAATCGGGAAATCAACCTATCCCATGTTCACGTCATCCATTCGTCAGTCAGTCAACTAAGAATGTGCATCCTGCCACTTGTATTGACTCCACTGCTCTTCGGACCAACACCACATCAGCTTGTAATCCCTCACCGACTTTACAACCTGATGTCTTCTGCGCCACAACCAGCGACTTCTCGTTCAACCTTCCTGACAGCGCCGCAACACCTCGCTCCCCACGGTCCCTTACCCTGATTCCTGGGAGCTCTTGGGCCCTGCGTCCCCCCAACCGAGTCAAACCTGGACTCCCATCATGCCCTTTCCACGGACATTGCCTCTAGCAGCCGTCAACAAACTTCACCAAGAGTCGAGTGCTATTGGTTACGTAGCACATATTTCGTCCAATTTTTCACATGCACAAACTTCCATCATCTAGTGCTGTCCCCGCCTATGGTAATATGTTCGGCTGTTCACCACCTTCTTTTTTTGCCAATCAAGAAGTTTTCCAATGGATAACCCACAATCTTACGTCCACTATCTAATCTTGGCCACTCCAATTCATAATGACTCTGGAGAACATCATCTCATCCTGCTCATCATGGTGACTTTGCTACGCTGCAACCTCCACATTCAATCACATCTCCACCATCACCTGGAGTGACTGCTCCACATCATTGAACGAAAGGCCATTTCACCTTGGGAATCTGCCCAAAGCCACGTTCTCCTCTCCTTCTTGCACCTAATATGTATACATCTTGCTACTCAGGCCCATCTGACACTTCATTTGACATCTGATGCTCGCAACCCCTTTTCAACCTACTTGACAACCTCTTCCATATCAAGCACCCGCTACTCCCATCACATGTGACGTGCTCTGTTCCTTGAACATCCAAACTCACTCTTGAACACCTGAACCGTTAACACTCTCCATTCGGCATGGAGTTATGCACCTTCACACCTCTCTGAGATCCGAACTTTTGCAACAAAACTTATTGCGCTCTTCTTGACCTCGCGACCATGCTCAAAATCGAACTAGCCGACGCTAACTTAATCTGATACGCAAATCTACTCCGCCTTCAAACCCAACAACCTCTCAGATAACCTTCATCTGGAAAACTCGAACTGCAATGTGCACTCTCTGTGAATCCTTCACCCTCCTGCTCAAACTTCGGGAACTGGACTTCCGTAACTTGTTCCCAATTGGCAAAACCCATTAACTCACGCCACTCACCCTTATGGACCAACCTACCACCTGGAAGACCTTCCAACTCACAGTCAACGCCACATGTGTCGTCATCCAACTTCCAAAGTCTCACCCTCAAAGAATATCTATCCTACCACCCGCTCAATCCTCCTAGACGGAACCCAATCAAGGATCGAACACCTAGGCAAGCATCCCCTTTTAACCTAAGACCAAACTTCCCCCTCCCTCTTCATGTCTTGTCAACGCTGGAATTTGGAAACTCGCCAAACTTCTTCACCAACTCGCTTTGGTAACGGAAAGTTCCCTCCCTACTCTGACTGCCTTGCGCACTGAAGTCGGTCGTGATCAGAGAATGTTGCGCCAGCAACCAATCCACCACAACTCTGTCACAGGGGACCCAGCTCACACCCTTGGGGACCCGCCATGATGTTGCCCGCCACCTATATTGACGAGGTCAACTGTAAATGCATGAAATTTACAGGTAGTGGATATTTTCTGACCGGCAAGTAGAAAGCCCAATTTTACATGGGGGGGGGGGAGGTTAAAATTGGTTTCTATTGCCTAAGGAAATATACACTACCTGTAAATACCCACCCAACCTCCCCTCTCGAGTCACCATCATGGCTGACATATCGGGAGGAAAAGTAGATGGCTGGCTATCGCCGTAACACCATTTATGGAGGGCGTGCTCGTGCTGGACCCGCGCATGCGCAGGTGGGTGTCTGAGCTGAGCGTATCTAAAGAGTTTTGATTTCTCCAGGGTAACGAGCACTCCGGAACTGAATGCAAGAAATTTACAGGTAGTGTATATTTTCCTTAGGCAATAGAAACCAATTTTGACCTTCCCCCTGGTAAAATTGGGCTTTTTCAATTTTCCTAACTTCTTTTAATTGCTTGTTTCTTAGTTCTATTGCTCAATTATGGATTTGATTTTGTTTTAGCATTTTCCTGTAATTTTTGCGAATATTTATTTTTTTTACCTGCCGATTCTGGGGGAGGAGGGATTATTGATTTTTTCTGTGATTCTTAAAAAAAAATTCCTTTTTTAAAAATGTCCTCTTTAAGTCTTGATCTCTTATTAATACGCCTTTGGCTTTCGTGCGGAATGTTGCTAATGTACCAATTAATTTACCAATTAGTTTTTTTCTGTTGTTAATTCCAGACTTATATCGCTAGTTATTTGGTTCTCTGTTACCTAGCACATGTGCGTCTGCCAGTGGGAGGTGGATTATACCCGACGTCGGAATGCAAAAATACTATGGAGAAAGGCCTTCGTCTTGCAGATCCTTGCTTTGTTTATTAAAAGTTTTTCCTCACCTAGATTTTGGAATTCAGTGGGGGTGGGGGCTATTCGGTGCATGTTTGCCTTTTATATATAATACAAATTTGTTACTTCTGCACGCCCTCGGGGTTGGAGTTCTTAATTTCATTAAGTTCCAAAGGTTATTAATAAGGGGAAGAGAACTTTAAAGGTGGGGTGGTAGTGGTTAGTCCATTTAGTTACAATTTTTAATTTTATTCTGTCTAATCGTGGTCAATTACGACGTAGGTTTCAGCTGTAATCCGGGTTGTTTTTCTGCAAGTTACTGATCCATTATTTTTCTGTTTTTTTCTTTTCTTCTAGAAAGCAAGTAGTCGCTGAGAAGACGCTGAAGAGCAAGAAGAGGGGGGAAAAATTTCCTCCTTTTTTTCCTCCGTGGTTTTGATCTATTTTTGTAGAATTTGTGAATACGATGTGTGTCCCTCAAAATCTTTGTGAGTTTGATGTCCGTTTAATCATGCTGGAACCCAAAATGTTTGCTTTTATTTTCAGGTTAAATTTATGTTTAAAAAGGGTTTCATATGCTGCTTATAGCCTGTGTTTAAACTTCTGTTTGACCTGTAATAGGCTTAAGGCTAGCCAAGGTTTTTTTATGTTAACTCTGCCTTGTCGGAGGAGCTGTACTTTTATATATATATATATATATATATATATATATATATATATATATATAGAATATATTTACTAAAAACAATGTTTTAAAATCCCGACTCCTAGTTTATTTGCTAATTACTGAAGTCGATCTACCGTATTTAACTTGAGTTTCTGGTTAAAAGGCCTTACCTTGAGCGTTAATAATACCAGAGAAGGAAGACTGAACGCCTTCGAATAACAGGCCTTGAGTTACTTGAGCTTAGCCGCCTCAAGACTGATCTTATCCTTACGTACAAAATTGTGCACGAGCATCATCCATTAGCATTTACTTTTTTCGATATTACGCGAGACCACTCATTGAAGCTAATCTGCACCATCAAACACCCGAAGTAACTTTTTCTCTTTGAGGGTAATTGAGCCATGGAACTCATTACCTGAATCAGCGGTATCATCAAGTACAGTTCAGGGCTTCCGGAGAATTTTAAATACACAGAATCTTGTGAGATTTTTACATTGTAGCCCAGAGTGATTCTAAAAATACATTTCGGGTCCCTAAATTTACTCCCCTTCCACTGGGCAACATATCTTTGCTCTATTCTTTTTACTCTTATTTTTTTTTTGTTTCCTCAAGCTGTTTTTAAGATTTTGATAAGCTTTTAAATTAATGATATTATACCTCAAACAAATTGTTTTAAATTATTTTTGTATTGAATAACTTTTAGTCTTTATTTGTCGCATTAATGTAAGCGATTTTTGTTTAGGCTTGCTGTTAGTGACCATTCAGTTCTTGCTTGTCCTGTTGCTCAAGCAACAAAGCTTATTATTATTATGTGTCGCTCAAGATTAGTTTGTTTATTTGAGCGTTACAATGTCCCTTTTGGTGCCTCTATATCGGTGGGGGTGGGCATGAAGTCGACTTAAAGTTACGTTTAAAGTTTGGTTTTGAAAGTTGAGACTTAATTTTACACTCTGAATACTCCTTTTTAATATTCTCTTCCTCCGGCCTCCCTGCCTGCTTTTGGTTTCATGCTCCCTCCATTCTTAAAGCCCAAAATTCACTTACGCGAGACCAGCCAGCTAGCGAGTATCGCGAGACCAAAGCTGCAAAGCGTGGCCTAGCGCAGCAAACTCCATATACGCGATACGCGAGCTACAACGTCTCGCCAAGGCAAGCGAGGCCGTCTCGCGCGCTTCTACTCGGCCCAGAATCTTTCGGCTAGCGAGGCCATCTTGCTTGGCTCGCTCTGCTGGCAGCCAATCAGGAAGAGGGAGTTGATGACGTTTCAGGCAAGATGGCGCCATAAATAAGCCGTTGCGTATCCCTGTACTAGATCGGTTCGTCACTCAGTTTAGCTAAATATTTTAATTGTTAGACAAATGAAATGAATCGGCACTTAGATAGGAATGCATTTAATAATAGGCAGACTAGGTTCAAATCGTGCTATTGTTCGTCTCCGATCAAAACAGGCCACAGGCCGCAGAGCTAAATCACCGCTAGAAACGATCGTTCATTTCTCACAAAAGTTGGGAAACTTGCGTTCGTTATGAAAAACTAGAGAATAATCCACTGATTCCGAAAATGCTATTGTATGAGTTTTGCAGTAATTAGCTATGAGCAAAAATATTCATTCATTTTAGAGCCACTCTGAGCCAATCAGACTCACGCTAATGTACCGCAGTGTAGCCAAGTGGCTTGAATGCTCGCTTGAATGGAGTTTGAGGAGCGAGAAGCGAGAGCTCGCTGGGAGGGTCGGCGAGGAAAACGGCACGCAAGTCTGTGTAGCGTGGCTAGCTTGCTTGCTGGTCTCGCGTAAAAGTTGGGGCTTAAGGCTCTGTTTATGTTATGCGCTTGTTCATGATTTTCTATCGTAATTGCTTTGAAAATCATGTGCCTTTTAATAAATATTAACACGTGCAACAAACAGTGTGACCAATTCAAAACCTTTCACACAAACGTGTAATTTTCGAAACCATTTCCCCCAATCATAGTCATAGTTTCTTCTGAAGAAAGTGGACGACCCCAGTCGTAGTGGTTCTGACTTGACTGAATTTCCACCGAAAGTTCAAATGGACTTGTTTGTTCAATTGTGTATGGTATAGTGTACAGTAGTGTTTTTACATTGATTCTCAACATGTTAATTAAAGTGCTACATCTCATTCTAAATCAACTTTTCATAGCTGGAAATGGTGCACCTTTCTGTTCACTGGTTATCCAAGCCAATTTGGAAGGACAATCCAGCGGCGCCTTTAGGCATAGGCGCACGCCAAGGGCCTCAAGTTTACTAGGGGGAGGGGCAAGAGCAAGTGGGTTTTTTCTTCACGTAGGTGTTAATAATATCAAAATACCAGGGGCACCTGGTCGATTTTAGTTTCTTTTGTCTAACGAATATTCTTTACCTGCAATTTATAGCAATCCTTATTCTAATGCAATCTCCCCCAAGAGAAAACGTGTTGGCTTCCCTGCCAACTCAGTAGCGAATCCATGTGCGTATGCGTGACACACTCTTCCTATGAAAGTGCTGGTGCTGGACCTGGTTTCATCATCCTTGCCTTTCAATTGTTACTACGGGGGAAGGTAGGGCGTACACAGGTAATGTATATATTTTCAGGTAGGCAATAGAAACCAAAATCAACCAGGTTCCCCTGGTATTTTGATGTTTCTGTACGCCGACGAAATTATCTATTACCTGCAATTTATAGCATTGCAGTGGATCTCGTCTCCGATGGCGGTGGGAACATAGTAACAAATGGCCTAGCTACCAGCTGACTGCTCTGGAATTAACGGACTCCAAGAACCTGAAGCGAACGGAGCACGAAGGAGAAGCTCTCTTGAGTGAGTGAAGTTACCCGCTTCTTTCTTTTTTTTTTAAAAAAAGGAAAGGATGAAAGGGGTGGAAATCCAACGTTCGCTGTTGTCGCAAGACACAACGACTTGTCGCAAGACAACGACTATTTGATTAAAATAATTTTAAAACCAAACAAAGAAGAAAGATGTACGGGTTTGAAGATAAACGGGGACACAGGTTTAGAGGGACAAAGGACTACCCAGCCGCAAGTGTAAACAGGCAAGCTGAATAACCTTCAGAGTGGTCTCGGTGCGAAGAGATCCTTGAGGATTAGCTGGACGAACGGCTTGACAAACATCTGGAAGGCGGTGAACGCGTAACTTGAGGAGTAATGATGAAGGACGAAGGACAAATGTACAAGAACTGGTGAGATGAAGGTAGGTAAGGGCGAATCTTGTTGTGTACGTGACATCAGGTTGGAAAGGGGATCACCAAGGAATCCACCGAACAGTAGAACGCATGTTGAATGGAAGTGGCCGAAGTTTGCAAGGCTAGAGGCGATGGACAAACGGTCGGCGAGCGAGAGAAGTAGTAAACGTCAGCTAGTCCCGGCAGGGTACTTAGGAAAATTATGCATGAAGTGTAACGGAAAACACAGAGGAAGGAGAAGTCAGTATAAGGTAAATTCAGTGAAACCTATATAAAAAGTCCTATAGAAAAGGTTCTGAGGAGCCGGAGTGTCGGATGTATCTAGATAATGAACGAAAAGGAGACCTGAAGGGAGCATGCTGTATGGACATGGTCGAAATCTGGACGAAGAGATGTGGACGCAAACGAAGAACGTTAGAGCCATTTACGACACTGAACTGAAGGAGACGGACAGCAGGCTTAAGTGTAGTAGGAGAGATGTCAGAACGGTGGAGTTAAGTAGAAATGGAGGTCGTAGGAGGAGACGGGAGCACGTAGGGCAAGGCGAATGAAGAACGTGAACTGAGGTGGGATGAAGGGAATTACTGGAGTGTACAGAAGCCTAGGGCAATGCTCTTGGCTAGTGCACGACATGTAGTCTAAGGTAGCTGATGAGTGGCGAGGCGGGAATAATGGGCAATTCCCGGGAAGACGGGAGCAAACTGTGCTGTGCCAGCAAACTGCCTGATGGAATACACGGGGGG
>JAHWFP010103400.1:0-15876 GCA_023313725.1 Lithobius niger | reverse complement strand
AGCCCCCTGTAATGTGAAGTTAGCCCCCCCATACTTTGGAGGGCCATTGTTCGCAATGCGTCAAGGTCCAATCACCAATATTGGCTGGCACATTGAGCACATTGACAGAAGTGGGCGGCACAATAGTTAATTTTTATAGCACATTCATTCAAGGGGCTGGTGTGAAGTTGGCCCCTAACGAATTCAGTAAAGGTTTACCGTAAAACGGTAAGGGTCCAATCAATTCCGTTTGTTAGCACATTGAGCACATTCATAGTACTTATCAGCACAATTATTAAAATCAATAGCACATTCCCTCGGGGGGCCAACTTCACACACCTAGATTTTAGACAATTATCCTATTAAACGATTTTCCAGTTAGACGTTCGTCCGACGCCCCCTTTTTTCTTAATGTAAATTAATTTTTTCTTTCGCCCTCCCCCCCCCCGCCCCCCCCGCCGCCCCGTCCAGGGCCGGGGGCTGGTGGCCACCCTTGCCACCCTGTAGTTACGGCACTGGCAAACCCCCACCATGATCGTTTTGTTGATTTCTGGTTCCGGTTTTCAGACATGCTAATTAGTGATACGAAACGACTGAGTCTTCCGGCGCGCTATTATCAAGACGGTCGATGATTGGCGGGACTAGTCACGTGACGATGGTGGTCATGGCAACGAGGAAGCGTTCTTTGACGCCAGGTGTTTGGCGGAATAACAACAAGGCTTTATCAAACTTGCATTATTGCCGAACGATAAAAACAATAAGTATGCCGATGGCTTTTTAATAACCGCGCCTACTGATTGGAGAAGAATTGCCACTAATTTCTATCGGAAATGGCGGAGTTGCATCGGCTGAAACAGGGGTTCGTATGAATTGGGTGGGATATTGGATTTTTCCTTGTCCGGTAAAAGCTTTCGTTGCCCGAATGTTTACATGAGTGGGTTTTAAAAGGGGGAGTCATATTTCCTGCTCTCATTGTGTCTGGGTTGTAGTAAAGATGAATCTAGAATTTTTTGTTGTTGTAGCTACCCTGTCTACTGTAATGGCTACTCTCACTGCGTACTATAAATAAATGCGTAGTTTAACAGCTTTACCATGTTGTTTTGATGTGTTCAAAATTGTAATTTGTTTGTTGGCAAAGGGACTGCTTGAAGCTTTTATTATGCTTGTTACTCGACTTGAAATTGGGGGTAATAATAATTTACGTTTTATGCGTTTCCCACAAGGCCGTAATTAATTTTGCTTTAAATCTGCGTGCTTCTCTTACTGAGTGTTCGTTTCACTGCGTGACACGGCGCATTGAAAACTATTTAAAAGTTGCAGACGTTGTTTTTATGCGGGGTGCAGGGATGACGCTAAGGGGATAGAAGAGGGTGGGGGGGGGGGCTCGCCCTCCCCACATTTTTAACCTTACCCCCTTGGCGCTCGACCTCCCGCCCTTCCGCCCATCAGATCAAAACCAAACGTATAAACGAAGAAAATCGTACTTACTTATTACGAAAATTACGTTAGTTTCACAGCGACTGGAAGTACTTGAGGGCACACAATTTAGTTGTTACTGTGAGAGTTGTAAAATTATCTTTTTTTCAGCTGGAATTAAAAATATTCCCCAAAAAATGGGTACCTAGGAAACAGTTAAGAAGGTTGGATACGAGTAATAAAATGACAAGTATTATTTTGAATTTATTTTTTTTTTGGGGGGGGGGGACAACATGTAGAATTTTTCAGTTTGCCCCCTGGCTAAAATTGCTGCCCCACTGCCGCCTCCCCAGTAAAGTGATTCTTACGTCGGCCCTGACGGGGTGGTTTTAAAATGATTTTAAAAGTACATTAGGCTAAACAAACAGACATAAATAGCTGTAAATTATATAAAGGAAAGAAGAAATCAACCCAAGCAGCGAAAATCGTACAATAGAAATTACGTAGTTCAGTAAGCCACCGTTATGCACTTAGATTACGTCAGAGTGGCATGACCTGGATTCGAACTGGCAACCCAATTCGTCCCCAGATAATTGACACAGCGCCTTTATTGATATGGCCAATTCCTTCCCATCGCACAAGTTGCTATGTTTACAGTGACGTGTGTATATGTTTATTTAATCCTAAGTTGAGTATTTGTATTGTAGAGAGTTTGTTTATGTTGGCCGATTCCGATATCGAGCGGCCGATACGATTTCCCGATTCTACCTCCAGCTCTCAACAATGATTGTAATATTCAAGACGAAGACATTGTCATTGATTACCATCCTTTGTTTTTATAATGAAACACTGTTAAGTTTAACATTTTGTGAGCAATGTATTGTAACCCGACGTATTGGACGAATGTTCGGCTGGAATTTTTACTTTTTAACTTCACTGTCCCTCCTGATCCTCCCAAGTGAACCACTCCGTCAATCGCCATTTTTGGATGCCGTTTAGGCCTTTTATTTACAATATTTTCCTTTAACCCTGGCCCAACTTAAAATCAATCCAGACCCATTTTAAGCATTTTCTTCATTAAAGGGGTATTCCTCCCAGCGTCATTTTTTTCGATCCACCACATCAAGTACGGCCCCTAAGGTCTATTTCCTTACCGTTAGTCTTTCTCTTGCTAAAAATCCGTTTTAAAGTGTGGCATCTAGGAGATTTTCTGTTGAATATTAGGGAATTTTATTTACTGTGCCCTACATTTATATGATCCTTTGCGTGCTTACAATAATTGTGACGCTTCATCTCTGTGTGTGCGTGTACTAATTTTCTAATAATTACCATGAGATCAAAGATCTAAAAGACTAATGCGGTAAAAATTAAAATTAATTCTTCCAATAGATCGCCGAAGCAAAATTATAAGACACTAGTCTAGAAAATTATAAATTGTGATTTTAAAATACGAGAATCATTCCGGTTTGTGACGACACAATCTTTAACTCGATGGTGTTTCGTGTACTATTCTCAAAGCCAACTGAGAGCAGCTACATTCCTCGCTGCGAGGAACGCAGCTACCACCCCAGCCGACCTTGGCGCTGGTAAATGCGCGGATGGCGATCTGTGTGTGGCTGTTATACGGTAGGTGGAATGTTATCAGGCAGGCCAGATGTCCCTTTAATAACTATTTAAAATTAAATTCAGTACAGTTAGCGTTTATCCAAAACCAAACCGTGCCGAACGTTCATTCGTCTTGCACTCTTTTGTGACCCGAACCCGCAATTCAGTCGAACCCAATACATCCACCATTATGAAACTGAACTATCTTTTGAGTAACTTTATACCATCATAGGTTAATAAAAGCTTTGAGCGTTAGGATTCGAACCGAAATCGCGTTCCTATTTTAGCTACAAACATTGTAAAACAGACATAACCTGGAAAGGCTGGAGAAACTGGAAATCTGAAGGAAAATGGAAAAATGGCCAAAATCTCAAAGAAATTGCAGGGAAAACAAGATTTTTTTTGAAAATCAGGGAAAAGACGGGGAAATTTGAAAAAAAAAAATGCTTTTGTGCCTGATCTGTAAGTTCCATTGAATTGGCAGATCAGAAAAAAATTCCTAGGCTAGTAGCAAATATTTTAATTTGTGCTTTAATATGTTCAAGTATTGTAGATATAACTTGTGCTAACCAAATTTTTGGATAATGCCAATATCTGTATTGAAAATGCGTTGATGTCCGTCTGGACTAGCTATTTTCTGGGATATTGGATTGTTTTCATACAAATATTCATAAAAACATTAGCTACGGCCTGTTTCCCTAACTAAATAGCTTGTAGACACCTCGAAATTGCCTTTGGATGGACCTGGAAAAACCTGGAAATGTCGGGAAAATTGAGAATTGAAAAATTGTCTGAAGCCTGTAATTGGGTAGCTAGTTCGGATCTGGGTCATGTCACTCCGACGAAGCGTAAGTGCATAAAGGTGGTTTACTATACTATGTTATTTCTAGTGTATGATTTTCGCTGTTATAGGCTTGTTTTCGTCGTTCCTATACATTAGGCTAGATATTTTTTCTTTTTTTTTCTAACATGTTCACAGGTTTGAATTAAGTTTCCTTAATTTTCAAAAGGCTGTAGTGTTGTGCTTTTAAAGATAGTTTTGCAGGTAGTTTTTCACTTGCTAATTGATTCACTAGTGGCACCATCTATCTTAAAGTAAATTTTTAGTTTTAGTGCTAACCTAACAAAAGAGTAACTGATAGGCTGACCAGAAATGTTTTCAAAGTAGCGAACAAACTGAAGCACGACTACAAAAAAACCTGAGCTTAAAAGCTACCTAGGGCGTTCTCGGGCCTCTGGAAATTTTATTGAATTCTCATAACTAAATTTTCCTCTGGCAGGGTGCATACTCGTAATTTCATGCTACAAAGTTCTCGACCACTTATTGTTTAGTAACCTAAAGTGTGCGCGGCCTATCTTGAGTTCGCCGCAGAACAAATACAGATAATCGATTGTACGTTTTTGGCAGCAGAGTACCTTGTTGATATCCAAGATGGTTACAAAAACAATGGCGGCCGTCGGTTAAAGCCGCCTCCTCCAGGAAGACGTAGTCGCTCGTAACATACTTCCAGGACTCAAGATACGCCGCGCACATATTAATCAGCGTGACATGATGCTGCACTCTTCCTGGTAGTTTAAAATGCTAGCGTGTGCATTGCCTTGTTAAGAGGAATGCGTCTGCACAAAATTATAACATGCAACTACAACCTTTTCCTGCTAGAGGGGGCAAAATGGGCCGCTTATTTTTGAGTTGAGCATTTTTGAAAGCCAATTCTGAAACTGATGGCCGTCACTCCAGTACAGACCTGTATCGGATTTCACATTTAAAAAATGTATAGTGTGATGAATTTTATAGTGTAAAATTAGTATTATAGGGTTTGGCCAATTAGACATTTGCGGTATTAAACTTCCTCCCACAATAAAAAGAGAAGCCACAGGGTGGGAAGCAAGATGGTATGTGAGCTAGGTGGCCATGGTTATGGTGAAGAAGCTGATCTACTATTGACTAGCCAGGGTATAATTATGCCTAACTACCACGCTCCTTTAGCAGATATGGGATTTACTCTGGACAATGTGTCAACCCGTACCATGCTTGGAAATTTCTTTGTTCAAATCTCTGTTTGCTCTTTCCCTTGCTTGATTGTTTTTTGCCTCTAGAAACGTTCAGATCTAAGTTTAAAATCCAGCTGGTTTGCATATACAAGCACCACTTTGCTTCGGGTCACCAGATGTTCTATGAAATTAGTTTTTAAAAATAAAAGATAGACAAGAATAAAAGGAAACAAATACAAAGAAGTCAAAAACTAAAATATTAGCAAAAAATACAGCTGTAGGTAGTATTATTCATCTTTTTGTAATATAAGGTGCAGATATAACAAACATTTTTCCTTAAGTGTTGCCTAAGATAGTGTTAATTTGGAATTACAGTAAATTAAATAATTAAAGTACTAACATCAGTTTGTGAAAAGAAAAGAAGGCCAATAATAATGTGACACAATACAAAAATTGGTAAACGATGATAACAGAGGTTGATTGAAAACATTATAAAGGAAAAAGTCACTCTTAGGGCACGTTTACGCAACCACTCGCTTTTGCATTCTCGCAGCTAGAAGCTAGAAATCACCTCAAATTCCAACATGGCGGCGGTATTATGTCTGCCGCCTCGCAACGAAAACAGGAAATAACGTTGTTTCGTCATGAGGAATTAATTATATTATTGGCACGGATTATAAGACTGCAAGTATTTACTTAAACGATGACGGATTTAGCTAATCCATTTAGCGTTGTTACCATGGCAATGTCACCTTTGCCATCGCGATTGAGTTCTAGCTGCGAGAATGCAAAGGCGAGTCGCTGCGTAAACGCGCCCTTACACCATGAACGGTTTTCTTGCAAACACTTGAATTTTGGGGACAACCGTTCCCCATTCTTCCGAAGCAAAAGACGCAAAAGGCTTTAAACTGTCATCTCGAGCACTGTTGGCAATCGAAACCACCTTAACGAAAGGGTCTGGTGGTGCAAGTGTGACTTTTTCCCTTTATAACACAATCAACTTAATTTGCGATTTTACAGGGGTAAAGGTCTCCCACGTTATCAAGCAAAGTGTGTCAATCAATAATTTTGCCTAGCTTCGTCACACATGTAAAACAACGGCAACAAAGAAAAGAAGATTGTAAATGTTTGCGAAGGGCCAATGCACTAATAGGGTTTTTGGATTTTTGGATTTTGGGGGCCATTGTTTGCTCTGAGGGCCCCAAGGGCTACTTCAATCCACAGTCTAAAAACAGGTGAGCAGCACCCAGAGTGAACTGTTATCCTCCGTACAGTGTCCACGCTAAGGATCCACATGTTTTCCTTAAATAGAACTGCTGGAGAAATTCTAGTAATAGGCTAGATTTAATTCGCACAAAAGGGGCGAAAGGGAAGTGCAGTGGTTTGTGACCGAACCACTGACTGCAGACCCAGAAAAGAGAAAAGGTTTAAGAATTAAGTTTTGGCCGGCGGGGAAAGGAATGAAGAACAGATGTAATTTGGTTATCACTTTCCGACCAGCGAAAGCTATGCGTGTCATGCCGGACACGATCGACAATCATTGATCACAGGCCAGTCTAGTAGAGGGGATTCCTAATGAAAGCTGTGATGTTAGGCAACTGCTTCTGAATATCGAAGGTATAAGTTTATCAACTGTAAGGGGTGCATATCTCGTGGGGACTCTGACCCCACCCCTATACCGGTGAGAGAACGGTAATGTGAAGGTTTTAGCACCTTTCAAATTCTGCTCAGCTGAATGCTGGAAATCCTTACAGATTGTTTATATTAGAAAAGAGAAATAACTATATGATTAAAGCTAAAACTTTTAGTACGATACCAACAATCGCCCATTTGAACTTATGCGAATCTTCTTGACTCGAGTTTGAGCTGCTGTACGTTATGATCAGCTTTATTGTATGGCGATGTATCCAAATTCCTGCTTCATTGCGCAAATAACTGAAAGTGAGTTCTTTGTTGTTTGATTATCAACTGCCAAGTTAGAAACTTGACAGTAGCAGATGCATTGATGGCATTTGGTGCCAATCTGCAGTCCGTCACTGCCACATGCTGTCAGTCACCAATTGTCGAGTGACCCTTTATGCTGTAACAAGGCATTCCGCAACATTTTTTCCTCCCGACCCCAACTTTTACCCCGTTTGGTTCCTTTTTTGTGGTACTCTGGAGGTTTGATGCACTACACGCCGAAACTGCAATGCCAGAAGGTGAGATGGACAATTTTGCTAGGTAATTTTGATTGGAAATTCCTAGGATCTTTTGGCTGCCGCAATCAATGTGAGTGCAAAGCATCACCTGGCCCTTCTCTTCGTAAAAGTGCCAGGGGTGACTCGGACCCAGGACATCTGGTGTATGAGATAGTTGTGATAACCATCAAGCCGTTTGACCTCATCATTTTGTGATAGTCTATCATTAGGATGGGGATAATCCTCTTAATTATAAGCAGTTATATTATCCCAGTTTTAGTCCTATATTATGGCAGCATAAACAGTGCAGCTATGAAATAAACTAAAAATAGAAACAGGACTACAAAAACTGCATAATCAACGGCCTATTTGAAAAAAAAGTATGTGTTAGGTATTTCCTCTTGTAAAAAAAAAAAGTTGGTGAAAAAAAAAGATCCCACTGATCGTCCCTAGTTTGAGTTTACATGATGTGGTAGGGGTAAACATAAATCACAAGGTTCAAATTTATCGTCAGAACATATTGAAATGTTCCTCATTTCCTGATGTGAGCAAATGGAAAAATAATGGGTCTACCTCAAATTTTACGTTTTGGCCCAATTTCTCCTCAACTGTTGGCTGACCTATGTGCCCCTTATTTCCAGGGATAACTTTGTTTACCACTTATTGTGCCACTTATTTTCAAGTTTATTTAACACTTATTTTCAACCTTATTTACTACTTAGTTTCAACTTTATTTACCCCTTATTTTAAACTTTATTTTTCACATATTGGCAACTTTATTCACCCCTGCAGTGTGAATACACTAACTTGCACCTAAACTTTGAGGAATACTCGAATTAGATTTGGCATATTTTATTTGATAAAACCAAAATTAAAAAAAAAGTGGCTAGCATATTCAGTAACCATTCACCAAGTTAGCGGTTTCCGCAATATTTTATTCATGATGTGGGTCAATGGTGGTTGTGAATGTTGCATGCTATCTGTAATTGAACAGGAAATCAATGAGATGGCCAAGAAGAGGAAAGAAAAACGTCGCGAGTAGTGTGGCCAAGGACACATCGTAAAAACGAAACATTTCCCTGGTTACGAGTCTGTAATTCAAAGCGAGTGTGCAACAAACAGTTATGTCGGATTTTGAAAACATGCCGTTTTGCCGTTCTTTCAGGTTACTGGGGAGCTACAACAGCTTAACCGATGAGCACTTGGCCAACTATTTCAGCAATCCGAGAATTCGTCGACATCTGTTGCGAGCCGGACTGGTACGTAATCTCCCCGAGATTTACACAGTAGTCTGAATCAATAGTAACGTTTATGGTTCTAGTCTAGACGGTGTGTACGTTTGAATTTTTAAGTGGCAACTGTGATTGCTGGTGTTCTGAATTGCTGCCTAGACTGTTAATGATGATAACAATAATATTATATAATACTGTTATGTTTACTATTACAAATTCAGTGCATGAAGTCCACAAAGAACTTGTGTGTGCAGCTTATAAGTTCGTTTACAATTACTTGTGGCATTTACGTTACCGTATTTACAGTTATAATAATCATAATAATTCTTTATTGCGCAAAATTTTCAATGCTTGAAGAGCTTGTGTGAGAAGCAATACGTAAAGAAAAACTATTACAAACAAAAACGTCAAGTATGCCGTAGCGATTGAAGTATCACTGGTTAAAATGTAAAATGGATAAATTTAAATAATCATTTTATAATTGAGAAAATTCCATCTGTTTAAAGGTGCTGTTGTGCTTTACGAATTAAAATTATTCTTAAAGCACAACAAAACATGCAAACCTTCATCCCATGTGTCACATGTTTAATGTCAGTGCTGTACGACCTTTGGTGAATGCACCCGCACCAGACAATTTCTTATACCGTACAGGGAAGCCCTAATGTGAGCATGAGAGCTACAGTGAAGACGTAATAAAACATTTCCCGTTACCCAATTAGCGTGCGTGTTCGGCGATCACGATGGCTGGGCCATACGCATATTTCCCCAATTGAAACCAAACCTCTATTTCTCTCAGAAACAAGGTTAAATTTTATATCCGGGATTTGGGCACCCAATGCAAGCTCATGGGGTGACCCCCATCTTAGGAACAAAACAAGGTCCTATGAGTCAGCTGCAAAATTCCAATACTGTAGGGCTTTTGGTGGGTGCAAGGGAGTTTTGAGTATATATATATATACAGTATGACACATTTATGGTGTACTCAATTCAAATGATCGCTGAGCCTAAGCATGCTATCACAGATTTCATAACAATACAGCGACGGAACGTGTGTTTTGTGAAGTTTTTAGCTGCACAGGGTTGAGAGTAAATCTATAAAGCGAACAAAGACACGCGACGAGAGTATCGCTACACGCATCATGGCTGACGTTTACTCAGTCGTGCAGCGTGTTTGGAGTGTTAACAAATTAATGAAATAAAGTCAATAATCGCCACGTACTGAGCATACACCAAACAATTTGGAGTCAACTATTAAAAATTCCATCCCGACCAACCAGCCAGAGATTAGTGTTCAAATGGAAAACGTCTGGATCCATTAGAAACAACAAACGAATCCGAACATTAACGCCTCATCTCACGCCTTACTGTCAACATCTGGCCACCGAGAAGCCCTGTCCTCAACCCCTGCGACTATTTTTTGTGGGGATATCTTAAAGGCTGTTTGTATTATCCCAAACCAAGCACTACAGACGAACTGAAGGCCAACATTCAACACGAAATCAACAAATCACGATTTTATGATGGATAATTTCCTAAGTCTATTGAGGGAGTGTTGCAAACAGCATGACAGCTATCTGACGCATATTTTAATTAGCAATCTGCATAGTCGTTACAATGTACCCACTTATTAAATCTTAACCTACAACAGCAAAATGTGTCCGTCATAAATTTGTCATACTGTATATATACAATGAGTGCTATAAACTAAAGCTAACAATATTTGACTAATACTAAAGGTAAATAGTTTTATTGACCGTGTGCTTAATTTGACTATATTAAAATAAAGAATCACCATATGTGTATAAATACGTAAGCTGTATTTATTCGTATTTATATTAATTAATAGTTTTGTGTATCTATGCATGAATTCATTAACACATTTTCAAGTGCATTAGTACGTAAGTTGCAAAGTTAGAATGTCCATAAGCTCATACCTAAGTTTGCTTGCTGGACAACCTGAAAGTGACATAATCCCTATTCCTTTGGCCATTATATGACTAGTTGTTTTCTTCTCTGTGGCACGCAGCCGTTAATTGTAATCTCATTGCTGCTACCGTTGACGTTGGTGCCATCTTTAAAAGTAGAATCATCATTTTGTAGCAATGTATTTGTATTGTTTTCATATTCAGTGTATGTATAATTAGTAGCCTCAATAATTTATAGGGTTGGGGAGGAGAATTTGTAACTCTAAAAAGTCCCTATTGAAATGTGTTACATTCATTCGTATTAGTTCCATCCGAGTTTTCAGAGGGTGCCACGCATTCCAGCTGGTAGTTTTTGCTCATTTTTAAGCCCAAATCTAAAGTAAACTAAATTAAAACTAAGCTAGTTTCGGTTAGTTTAATTTTAGGCTGAAAACTGAGTAGAAATTTCCACATAAAACTCATGACACCCTCTATAAATTAAGACGGAACTAATAGGAATGAATCTAAGACGTTTCAGAAGGGGTCTCAAGTCACAAATTCTCCTCCCCAACCCTAGAAATTCTTGGTAGTGTGTATGCATTGTGATGTCATACGTTATGTATTTAATTTCCAAAACCTTTTATTTAATAATCGTCTTTGTAAATATCCGTAGATTCGCCATAATGGTGAACTGGTGTCCACTTCAGACTATAGGGCAAGGATTCTAGAAGAGCAGCGATGGTTAGCCAGTCAGGCCTTCTTAGCTCAAGCGATAGTGCAGAGAGCTTTGGATCTGGAGTATAATCGTAGAGCACAGTTACGTCGACAGCTGGAAGAAATAATTCGAACAGAATTAGTGGAGCGAGTACGGGTAAGATATCTGAGTGTCCTTTGAACTAATGGCTGATGAATGCAGATAAAAAGTCAATAGGAGAAAAAAGCCATTGGTCCATTACCGATGTATTGCTGATGCTCGATCAGTTCACGTTCAACTCTATAGTTTAAAATGTAATAAATTTTAAATAAATGAGGCTGTTTTCTTATTACTGTACTAGTAGCGATCGAAACTTTTTTTGGTATACTTAAACAACAAACTTTGGACTTATCAACAGCTTTGATTAATACCAGGAGTTAACAAATGCATACACGTCCGTAGGATGTGGGAATGTCTATGTTGTAACTGTCGCTTGTCACTTCATATTGCAACTTTTATCACAAGGGTGGCTGGGCGAGAAACTATGGGTTTCGTTTCCAGGAGCCAGGCCATTTGACTCAACATACCCAGAACGTATTTTACCAAAACAATGCGCTATTGTTTCTAGCTTCGCCAACCAACTTCTCGGGCTAGCAGCAACCACCACTTCGTCTTGAACACTGACGTGTCTGGGCCCATAACTGTTTTGAAAGGAACACTATCATAAACGGTGATGAGTATGATTAACTTATCATTCTTGCAGAGGTCCGGTGTTCAATGGCGTTTTGTCACTACTTCACTTGCACAAGTCGGGCGTCGCTGCGCTGTACATCTTACGGCGGACACGCTGATTCACTCGGTCGTTTATCCTTTGTATATAGGCACTAGTCCATCATGATTCTTAGTTAGTAGACCTATCTAAAACGTGCCCTATCACAACGTTTAACTAGTTGTCGCTCTTTGCGCTCCTCACATATGTCCTAGCACGACGACGTCTTGATAACCACACCACGATTAGAAGTAAACAATGTGCGCTATTGTTGGCTCGTAACTTCTCACATTAGTCCCAATTGTTCAAGCCTCAGCACAAACTGCAAAAAGGTTCGCTCCCTTATTCTCTACAGTCTGTTCCTTGTATTTCAGTTCTTTTTTTTTTCCAGAGTGCTCGGGGAAGGTCAGCTTCTGAAGACCATAGCTCCGTTAATCACCTGGAATGTACCAGAAAACACATCCACAAACCAAGCTGTCTTTCTCCTTCTGGAGGAAATGCACATTTTGTGCAATCTGATGAAAAGGTACACTTATTTGGTTATTCAGAGTTTGAAGAATAATTTAGTATAATTATAAACATCGGTAAGTAGAGCAATGTAAGTAAAACATCAAATCAATAACTCCGTCTAGGCTACATAAAAATTAATTACTTTTTCCTGGCACAGTTCCAATTACTAGTTTTCAAAGAAAACTTGTACGGTTCTCTGACGATATTGGTTTGGCATTGGTCATGATTTTTTGCTGGTTGGCTGGTTGTTCATGGATTTTTGTGTGGGGTAAATATTTTTGTCCTCGTCAAGAGGTAGTCACACGAAAACCCCACTGACCAAACTGGAGAAAAAATGCATTTCAGGACCTGAAAGATGATACAGTCAGTAGTCAAAATTTTGGATACTGTCAGACCTTTGGGGGGGGTGAAGGGATTAATAATTTTTCAGGGTCTTGAGAGTGTGGGTGGATTTATCAAAAATTTCAGGATCACATTTTCATTTTCTCACCCCCAAGCAATAAATAATAGCCGGTCCCTGGGATCAATACTCAGAAAGCAACATCGAGGAAGCCCTTGAAATTAATTATGTAAAAATAAAATACTAGCCTATTTTAAATGAGAATATTCAAGAGATAAGTTTACCGTTCGATCGTACTATATTTTTATTTGAAGGACGGCAAAAATGTTTGAATGTGTAAACTGACCTTCGGTGGGAGACTAAATATTTTGTGTAATAGTGCTGTTTAAGAAATTACTTTCCTCATTTGTAAGATAACACTTAGTCTATGTTTGCTTTTACAGGGCCGAGATGATTTGGAACTAGTTCGTGAAGATGAAGATGAGGATTCAGGCTCTAGCCAGTCAGAGTCTGGCTCTGTAGAAATTGAAACAAATCCAATTTCTGCTACTTCGTCTGTAATTCACCACGTATGTATTAAAAATAGTAATATTTTGTAATTTGGGAGAATAGTTTCAGTAATTCTTAACTGTGCTATTATGTTGATGTGTTCAACCAGTTACTGGAATCTGGTAATAGAAGGCGCTATTAGTATAAGCAAGAATTTGTAGGGTTGGGGAGGAGAATTTGTAACTCTAAAAACGTGTTACATTCATTCCTATTATTTTTTGCTCATTTTTCAGCTAAAATCTAAAGTAAACTAAATTACAACTAAGCAAAACTAAATAATAATTAAATACAAGCCCATTTCGTTTAGTTTAGTTTAATTTTAGGCTGAACACTGAGTAGAAATTCCCACGGAACTAACAGGAATGAATCTAAGACGTTTCAGAAGGGGTCTCAGTCACTAATTCTACTCCCAAACCCTATATATTCTTCATATAAGATAGTCGAAGGTATGCATAAACTCTATCAATGCTATTGCACGTGGAGTTCAACCATTGGCTGCATGGGGTCGTGACCCAGAACGAGAGATAGAACCTGGCGTAGCATGATAGACACTCGTTAGTCAGGCTCTTCTTATGCCATTCCTGGCTGTGCTAATTACTTTATTTATAGTTTATATAAGGAAGAAACACAATGGCACCAATTCCGCTAGCTAATTTTTGTTTCTTTAACCAACATTTCTTTATATATGATGGTAACTTGTTCGATTTCATTTCATTAAAAGACAAAAAGCTTTATTCCGATATCATTAAGAAACAAAAATCTGTCTTCTATGTAAGTGTGCTGAAAAACTTTATTCACTTCTCCACTGTGAAACTCAAGTTCAACTTCAAAATTATTTACCTCTGTGTCACTCAATTTCACACTAAAGACGCCAACACTGTGTTGCCAATTTTCGACTGTTAACCTACAGTCTTTTATCTGGCGTTTTTAAGCTTAGTTCTTGGCTCTGACTACATGTCTGCTCCCAGTCTGCTTTGAATTTGCTGGTGTAAATTAGAAATCGGACTGAGCAGACCTGTAGCCAGAGCCAAGAACTAACCTTAAAAATGCCTCAACAGTCAAATAAGCAAGACATTGTTGATGTCTGTAGTGTCTTTGAAGTCGGTTGAATTATTTTTTTTTTTTAATGTACCCATTCAATTTATCAGAATCCCAATCGACCTTGGGGAAGTGCAACTTCAAGACTTGTCGATGTAGAAACGTCTCCATATTTGCTACCTATGATGCCAGGACAATTGAGAGGGATATGGAGAACCAGGTCTGCTCCTAACTGTAGGAAAACTAGTAACAGTATAAAGAAGAAACGTGTAGTGGTAAGTTGTTTATGTAACAACTGCAAGACTTATTTATAGGCAACACGAGGTTGCTGAGTTTTCATGCAAATTCCAGGTTTATCCTTACTGCTAAGTTAGGGTAGGGGTCTTTGTGCTAAGTATTAGTCGAGGCAGCCCAGTTCCTTGGGTCATACTAAACTGAAGGCTATGTATGCCTGCTATAACCGCAAGTCCAGCTAACCTCAAACACCAACAAACTGCATCGTGCTAAGGCCGGTGATATTTATACCAGCCAGTTGCACTAAAAAATCAGGCGAGTCCGTTGGGGGATTTTCATGTTTTCCGCCGTTATTTCTCGGGGTGACCAATGACACATCACTTCTGTTAAAACAATAAAACAGGATGGAAAGCCAAATGAGCTCGAGTTGGGTTAAATAAATACGGATGCAAACCTCTTTACGTTGCCTTTTGGACTTAAATATCAGACTACCTGAGCGGGGAATTGAACCCACGACCTTTGAAACCAAAGGTAACGCCAAAAGGCAACATAAATAGGTTTGCACCCTTATTTCCTAGTACTTCTGTATTATCGAATTTCCCCTATCAAGGAGTGGGTGACGTTCCCACCCTTGCCAAGGAGATTACTGAACAATTTAAGGCTCTTGCAGGAAGTTTAACTCAGTGTGTTAGCATGAGTCCAGACTTTGCAATTAATATGCTTACAGTCCAAGAGCAAGGTTTTTCCTTTCTTGATCTGATATCCACAGTGCATTACGCAATAGCGAGGGTGAATTGGAAATTGAGCACGTCCCTATTCCTGCAAGTATTGAATGTAACAGGTTGCAGCCACAGATGCTCACTGGGCAAGATTCTGGTCTTTTCATGAAGCCACGACTGCCTTCGTTTCGCCATAGGTTGGACGGCCATGATGCCGCTCTTCCGGAGTTCGGCGCAAAAACGTAACGGCCAGAGGATGTGTCGCATCCGATTGTGATACCTGTCTGAAGGCATTGGTGGGAAATTGGAAGAAAGACTACAGTGCGCTGTGCGTGGAGGCCACGAAACAGTAATAATCTTTGGTAAGAGGCCATTGTTGCTGAACTTAAAAGATGAGCACTTCTTCCTCATGTTCTTGCTTTCCAAAGCAAAATGTTGTTTCCAAGATTAGTGATGCTTACCGGACACCATGGTATGATTTCTTCTAATACGGTCAATTATGTGAGCGTTAAAAAAAATTATTCGTGAAGATATCTTAATGTTTTGCTGAGAATTTCAGCACTGTTGTCGGATGGTGAACAGTAGTTGTATAGCAAATATCTTTCACGTGAAGTATTACAATTGACACCATCAGTATCACTGGTAGTGTAGTTTAGACCGATTTGTAGACTTTTGACAAAGTAATGATTAAGAAGATAATTAACCCATAACCGCC
>JAHWFP010103356.1:0-12297 GCA_023313725.1 Lithobius niger | reverse complement strand
ATCAGGAGGTTATTGACGTAAAATCATGCATAAGTGTTTCTTTGATGGGCTGGGCAAACCTAAGGATTTTTAAGGAATCAGTTTTTGAAAATAAACCGCTCATTCTAAATACTTTAAGCCAGGTCCTGTACTGTTATGACAGAGTATGAAAGATCTACAAGAAATGGAAGGATTATTGCCTGAATAATTTTGTTACTTACTCAGTACAATAAATACAAAACTATAGCAAAAGAAAAGAAGGAAGGAAGAATACATCAACACGTTGGTTATTTGCATCCACACAAAACTAAGCCTCGCTCATAATCAGTAGAAGAGCCGCAAAACAAAATATTAGTAGACAAGCACATTAGGGTGGATCAAAAAAATGATTTTTTTTTTAAATTTCAAATCGTAATACTATGGAAAATTTGGTCTTCGACCTCCTAATCACTATCCCTAAAGGAAAAACTTCTAAAATAATTTTTTGAGGTGCCCACCTGGGCCTAATGTTTAACATTATACGTCAATGAGAAAAATCGCTAATTCTGAAAAAAAAATGTTGACTAGTTTAAAATACAGCTTATTACATTATCTAATTTGATACTCTCAGATACCATTAAACGAAGCAAGAAATAAATTTAAAAAATATATTTTGTCCCTAAACTTCGTTTTAATTCAAGGCGTAAAATTGCCAATATCCCTTTTTCCCTATTTTGATGCCCGATAATTCGCATTATTTTCTGGAAAAAAAATGTTTTTGATTTTGGCTTCAATTTGGTGGTCTCTGAGAGTACAAAATGAGATAATGTAAAAAGCAATATTTTAAACTAGTCAAAAATCACTTTTTCAGAATTAACGATTTTTCTCATTGACTTGTAATGTTAAACTTTAGGCCCAGGTGGGCACCTATAAAAATTATAAGAAATTTGTTCTTCAGGGATAGTGATTAGGAGGTCGAAGACCAACTTTTCCACACTATTACGATTTGAAATTTTAAAACAGCATTTTTTTTATCCACCCTAAAGCACATGGAACGAAAGGGAAGATTGACAGTACAGAGGGTACCGGTATGTATCTGAATAACCACAGGTGCATACTACATCCGTGACCTTTTGCATTTAAATCTCATTTTAGTTCAAAAGGTGACGGAAATACGTTTGCGGCTGTATTTGTTTATCACTTGCAAAATCCATTTGGCTATCTGTCCTGTAATGCATCTAGGCGCCACTAAGATGAAAATAAGTTCATTAATGCTACAGATGCAGCTGAAGAGACAAAGCGATTTAACCCACCAGATGCTGCGAAAAATCCCTTGCGAAAAATCCGTCGGTGAGTTTAAGAGAAATCTCGGCTAAAATGATGCAGCTGATGAGCCACTAGATAAGTATAACTTTAACTAACCTAGACTGGGCATGATAATAGTGAGCAACCCTCCAACCTCACTAAAACATTAAGCTGAACAGCCACAAGCCAGTTAACACAAACACAACCACCTAAACGAAATGTAAAGAGCTTGACTTGTCAAGAAAGTAACTACCTCTTCGGTTCCCAGGATTATACCACAGAATTACTGGAGGATTAACGTAAAGCCCACTGCCCAATCAGGCTGTCTGAAAAGAAGGGTCGTAGGCAAGCTGTGAGGCACTGTATAGGAATTAAATTTATGCACATCTTCCAGACGAGGAAGATATCCATGTGGCAGGAAAATGTAACGTCTTCTCAGACGAGCATTACACCTCTTCCTGTAGTGTGAAGCAACTATGTTCGTCACAGGAGAAATACATAGACGTAAATCGCTGAAAATAAATTAAAAGTAAATTGGAAATAAGTCATCAGTGATTTTCGCTGCCGGCTATTCCGTCACAGGACCTCATAACAAAACAAAGATGGTTGGAAAAGAGGAAGTGATGTCACATGCCCCAAATTCCGCCTGTCGAAACTGAAACCTATTTGTGAACTGAACCCGAAACTGGCGTTACTCATTCTGAAATGATCGTCACACCCAAAAATGGCTGGCAATCGAAACCGAACCTCATCTTAAAATGGCTGACTAAAATCGAGGCTGATATAGCATGCCCTAAAAGTTCCGTCAAAACCAAAATGGAGAATCTAAAAAATACACTGATGTGACACAATCGAAAGCTAAAATCACTTGTGCCAAACTGGCGACTAATCAAAACTAAAACCGACATTACACCCTAAAATGTTAACAAACATTTGTTCGTAAGAGGGTGATATGTAGACTCAGTTCTTGAGTGATACTGAACAACGTACGTGTTATCACATTCTCTTTCCGCCTCTGTAGATGAAAAAGGAAATAATTTTAATACCAAAAGATGGTTATTTCAATACCTTAGCTACCGGCATTTAAAACAATCCTCCTAATTAGTTCCCTCAGGAACGAAGATTTATTAATTTCTGGAGAGTACCATGTAGACTCAGTTCTTGAGTGACACTGACTAAGTACGTGTTATTAGATGTTCCTTCAACCTAACTAGGTATACAAGGAAAAAGTTTCATATCCCAAGATGATAGTTATTTCACGTAGGTTCAGATAAAGCATTCAAAACCATTCATCATTGAATATAACCCTACGACCCATCATTCACACAGTACTACGAGCAAATACGAAGATTTGTTCAGGTCTACAGCTCAAAACCTTCAATCGAAGAGTAAAGTAAAGAAGTTAAAGAATATTTGGACAACTCTAGAGGATGCTAAGTAGAGAATTTATATTCTGAAAGATGCTACTAAAGTTCATGCTATTGCTAAACGA
Source organism: Lithobius niger (assembly GCA_023313725.1). Taxonomy (NCBI): domain Eukaryota; kingdom Metazoa; phylum Arthropoda; class Chilopoda; order Lithobiomorpha; family Lithobiidae; genus Lithobius; species Lithobius niger. The sequence goes on along the minus strand of JAHWFP010103356.1, from coordinate 9,542 downwards.
TTGAATAACGTAATGACTTAATGCAAATAGAAAAAGAAAGAAACGAAATAAACGAAATTATTTATCTATTGTCTAGAATAAAACAAAACTGACGGAACCTTAATTCATTCATTTGAACGTTAATTTTTAGTCAATGGGAAGAGCTGTGGATCAACTTACACGAGGGTGCATGACTGTAAAGATAATACCAAATAGGAAGTATTAGACTAAATCCAATGCAACTCACAGAAAACAATGGATACAATAGTACAAACGTGATTTCTTTATTAATAAATGGCTTCTCAGTCACTACGATACTAAATAACATCCTTTCATTATGTTATTAAGAAACAAAGAATAACATTCTTTGTTTCGTGATAGTATAAACTGCAGCCTTAAACCTAAACATAATGTTGGTATTAATAATGCATGCCCTCCATGATTCAAATTTACTAGTGTGGGTGTGCATGTATGCGTACGTGTGTGGCACCTATCCAATAATTTAATATCATTCAGCTGCTGGCAGCTAATCAGGATGCAATTTATAACAAGTGAATGAAAAAAGTTTAACAAACAGAATTACGACACGTACATTATTTTGTTTAACAATAATATCACAACTTTGTTTTTGGAGGTAGGTATTTAGCTTGTTATTAATTCGGCTAAACATCATGCGTGGTGTTGAAGGATAATCTCTTACAAGAAAGAAATGTGGAGGAAGCATAGCATGTGTAGCACATGAAAGTTGGTAACAGTGGCAGTAAAATGTATCAGTCAATGTCAGTAGTGACAGTATCCAAGATAACAGACTGACCACTTCCGGTTTCGAGACCACGCACCACGGTCTAGATTAGGTTCAAAGTCGTTTTCCGGTTTGGCACATAACAGTCAAAGGATAAATTTTAGTTAAATGGCCACTAGCTGCCACATCCAGTTTAGGTTGAACAGTAGCTGGATAACAAATACCGCACTCAGCCACACACCTGCATTACAAAAAAGAAAGAAAATACAAGTTGTAATGTACCTTACTACTTGCCTCACTGTCAGAAGAAAGAGAATAGGGAACCTGACTGATGAGTAAAATGTGCGAGGCTTCTTAAGTGAGACAGGTCCGTTTTATTAACTATGACGTGGTATCGTTTTATCATGACGTCACAGAAGCAAGAGAATACACAAAGCGGGAGAAAGACTGGGACAGAGCCCTCTATGTAAAGGTGAATATACAAAAGCACTGACACTAAGTTATCCCCCTAAAAAAATTCAGCGGTACCAAAATAAACAAACGATGTAAATAGTTTTATGAAAATAGAAAAATCAGAACATAACGATATAATTTTTAATCGCAAAACATCACACTCCTGATAGAAATAAAACTATTAGTGCATGTACAATATGCGACACAATAATCGTAAAATAATAAATTTGGTGATACGCTGCACACACACTCAAGCTAGACTAGTCGTTACATGTTTAATCGCCACGGAACCTCCTACTCTCCAGCTCAACGTTGCACCCCTTATTTGGCGACCCCCGCCATACCCAACGCTAATTCATGGACAATTTGTGAATCTGGCACAGAGTCCCGATGCACAGGCGAGACACAAGATCGAGGAAGATGGGTACGCTGCTATTGTGATGTGTAACACTCTTATGGTCCAAATCACCGGTTACAAGACTACTACCTCGTGTTTGCACGCAAGATATCGGGTCGAATTGAATTGGGAACAGGTGAACTCAGCGATACGGGCTGTGACTGACTGGGGAAGCAGAAGAACGTGACCCCTGGCGCACTGTAGCCTAGTTTTTACCTATCGCTTCTTCACGTGAACAACACCCTTATTGAACCGTGACTCTCAATTGGCTAGCTAGATGCTTTCAGATCAGCACACCAGAATAGCTGTTCTGGTCAATTGGTCCTACTACTCAAGGATTTTCCCCAGCTCTTCATTCACATCATCAAATATACTGTCCTTCCACAAGTAGGATCTGGTCTATGCAAATAAGGTAAGAACTGATCAGACTGCTGTTGGTGAACAATAACTGCAGCAGACGGTGATAATAATTTAAGACATGGATGAGGCTTATGAACTAAGAATAATTTAATTGGCCTTAGAAGTCAGTGTGCAGTGAGGTATTGTCCTGGCCGTGACAAGAAAATTTAAATCGTAAATTTCAACAGTTTATCAACTCACGTCCAGCTGTTACGAGATTTCTTGAAAGAACGAACTAAATTATCAGCCACACCATTTACCTTTGGGTAATAAGAAGTCCACGTAACATGATGGACACCACATGATTTCAGGTGTAGTTTTCAAATTCCTACGAAACGAAATCGGGACCATTATCAGAAATTAAATTTTAAAAACTGCACAGGTTGGAAACAATCCATAAAAAAGGGTTATGACTTTAGAAGAAGTTGTGACTCTCATGATAAAGATAAAGGAGAACTTAGATAGGTATCTAATACAACAAAATAATTCCCTCTATTGGACATACAAAAGCAAAATGAAGCTGGTCGTATACAACTACGGATATATTATATCAAAAACCAAAACTGGTAAAAGGGGCCGCCAAGTTCCGAATGGTTCGGCACTTCAAAGAAGTGATATCAACACACCAAAACATTCGCCAAGTTAATCGCACCGCTTAATAGTTCGAAGGTTAAATGAAAACTAGAATTTTGCTACTTTCGGTAGCAATGTTCAAGTTTTCATTTAACGTCCAAAGTATTATTCGGTGCGATTAAGTTGGCGAAAGTTTTGGTGTGTTGATATCACTCTTTGAAGGGCTGAACCATTCTGAACTTGGCGGCCCCTTTTCCCAGTTTTGGCTTTTGATATGATATCAATCCTTTTTTAAAAGTATGTATTAGACTCAACTCCACTACCGTACAGATGTTTAATAAAGTGCACGTCAACAAGAAATTGGTTTTCAACATTATGCTACTACCTCTTGCCTAGAGGCCGAACCACTCTCAACTTAGTCACTTCTTTAAAGGTTTTTGGTTTGGTTTTAATTTTGTTGTAATTTGTTTTTTCCGTTAGTTTTGGTGTGTTGATATCACTCCTTTGAATGGCTGAACCACTCTCATCTTGGTAGCCTCTTCACCAGTTTTTGGTTTTGTTTATTTTACTATGAGTTTACAGTTGGTTTATTGTTCGTGAATTGGGCGTGAATATAATTTCTTTGGCAACGTTGTTTAGATTTATCTTGCTACATTAGTGTGTGTCTAGGCACGCACGTCAGTATACACGATGTTATTGTCAGAACTTTGGCCGTCCAATGCGAGATGATGCCGACAATTATACTAACAATGGTTATAACAATATTTTCGCACTTACGCGCCCTCCCACGCCATACTCATTACACCCCTAGGCTCCAAACCATAAAAGGTACGCAGTTCGTATCGTACTGCAGCCATTCGTTCATTTTCATAGCTGGAAACCTTCCCGTCATCTCAGTATCGATGAATAATCACCCTATGGAAATTAACATTGGGATGAGCGGACTAGATAACGATGAGTGGAAAATGTGTAGCTAGCTAGTAACACATTTTCAAGGTTATTAAGGGTCAGATTTTGCGTTGAAGCAGCTTAGCTGGCTTTCCTACACGAGTTAATGGTGGTCAGGTGGGTCATTGCTCTCGATTTCAACACAATTTAAGCTTTTGTACCGCATTATTATTTTTCCCCAACTACCTGAAATGTGCCCAAATGTGCTTCAAGATATCAGACACTGACGCGTCGGGCTACAATGGTTTACAACCTCGACAATTGAATTAATGTGATGTTTGTTGCCTAACTTGGTGCGACAGACTGGCGTGTGTCTAGATACTGTATGTTGCAAAAACAGCTGAAGTGCGAAGAGCCCTATTGGCCCACTAACATGCAGCCTAATTTAATTTCTCCAGAACGTGATGGAAATAGAAGGATTAATAAAATAAAATGACAAAATTAGACAGACCAATGTCAATGTCCAAAACTAAAAATGGTGGGTGGGAAAGCAACCTTGGATGGCTGACTATTGCAAACATCTGCTATACGGTTATTACAAGACACAGTTCAACTTAGCCCGATTCACAACAATTTTAAGCTAGTTTCCTTTGTCGTTTTAAAAACTAGGTGGTTAAAAACTGACCACGGTTAATTTCTTTACAATCGTGTAAAAGGTCAGCAGCCGGCCTATATGATTCAAGAGACGGAAATTTCAATATTCTCCATCAGTCGTATATCCATGCATGCCTTTGAACACTCACACCAATATCCTTATACAATTGATAAGCATATTCTATGGCTCTCCGTAACTCCAGGCCACAAAATATGCTACCTCGCAAGGAGTTTATTCGGCCTGTGTCAATGAAGTAAGTGAAGTTAACAATGTATTTCTTTCATAAACACAAGCAAAATATAGATTCAAAGAAGCATCGTCCATCTTGAGTGAGCTACCGTTCGTGTTATGATAAACCCAACACAAAACTTTATCTTCTAGGGTATCTTTTTGAAGCATTTTACTCAAGATGGGCAAGTAAAATGGTTAAAGGGTGAATGGCGCCAGACGATTCGTGCTTCAAAGAAATCCCATACATACTGTCTGCAGTTAAGTTAAACTGGCCTCGAATGTGTTGGTCATGAAATGAGTGGCCATTCAGAAATAGACCTAGTGCCGAACAAGGAAGCCTGCCGTAGCTTTTCTTTCTACCCTTGGCAAAAGGCGTGAGATAGAAAGTTACGTCTGCGAAACTGTTTAATTGAATCCACCCAAAACCAAAACTGGTATGAGACAAGCCGCCAAGTTTACAAAAAGGGTCGGCCTTTTGAAGTAGTGATATCATTCAACCAGGAAAAGGCTGCCAAGGTTAATCCTATTAGCCAAGTTTATCGCACCTACTAATAATTCGAAGGTTAAATGACAGTGGTGGCGCCACGGGGGGGGGGGGGGGGGGGGGGGGGGCCCCCCCCAGCGCGAGAGCCCCCCTCCCCGTCGGGGAAGGCTTGTCCCCCCTGTCGGGGAGTAACCGAAATTGTCGTCGGGAAACAGCCGGAAGACTTGAGTCCACACGACGACATAAAATTCGTAAAAATTTGGGGAGGAAACGCACAAAATAGACCTTGCCGTTTTGCTTCAGTAGTCCTCATCACCTCCATATTTAAGAGTTGTCGTAGTTAATGCAGAAACGTTAATTAAACATGTACAAAACAAAAGTTCTTAAGGATTCTAGTTGAGTTTTCGTCATTTGAATTCGTGATACCAATGAACTGAGCGAAAATCGTGTACAGTAAGTGGCTAAACTGATTTGACAGGCATCTTAGTAATGAGACACGTTTGGGATGCCAATGTGTTACCAATTATTTCCAAAAGGAGAAGGCCTGATTTTAAAAGCCCAACGTACAACATGAATGACGACCAACTGTGTGTTCTTGCTATGGTTAAATATTTTTCAAACCTAAATTATTCAGTGTTAGTTAACATTAATTTAATAATTTTTTTAAACAAACTTAACTCATCAGTTAATTTAATTTGTAAATAAAATGTGAAAAAAAACAGAATTTTGGTCACAATTAGGTTTTTACGACCTCTCATGCTAAAGAATGTTTACGAAAAATATCCGACATTTGCTTAACAATGTGGTGCAAACGTGTCTCTGAAAGCCCAAAATAGGCCCTCAAATATGGCGTAAAATGCTTTAGGTTCCTGGGTTCCGCCCAGGACCCCGCTAGGGGACCTTATAGCACTCCTCCACACTCCCTAGGTGGTTTCGCCGGGCCCCTAATAAAGCAGTACAAATATAAACAAAAAATGTTCGTTTTCTTTGCCACCCCTGTCGGGGAAATCATTGTCCCCCCTATCTGGAGTTGGCTGGCGCCACTACTGTTAAATGAAAACTAGAATATTGCTACTAGTGGTGGCAATCTTCAAGTTTTCATTTAACGTTCAAAAGTATTATTCGGTGCGATTAACTTGGATAATAGGATTAACCTTGGCGGCCTTTCCCTGGTTGAATGATATCACCACTATTTTGAAAGGCCGACCCTTTTTATAAACTTGGCGGCTTCTCTTATACCAGTTTTGGTTTTGGGTGGATATCACAACTTTCATAGGCCTGTGAATGAACAAAAAATCCGACGGTGTAATTGACACCTCTACCTTTTTTGCCTGGAGGTATTTTATATCTATGAATTTTCTCATTCATTATTTTCACATTTGCTATTCTCATTCCGAATAAATTAATAACAAGCATAAGAGTATGGTAATTGCAAGGACTTAATAAGTTCCAATGGTATAAAAGAAACCCTGTGTCTTATTGAACCAGTAATGAGAAATTTATTCGGGTCGTAGGGCAGATAATTCATTTTGAATTCGCGTACCGTAAAAAAAAACGATTTGGATTTGATGGAAAAAAAACCGGCCAAACTTTTGCAACCAACCTATGCATTTTGTTTCCTAATCTTCTTTCCAGCAAAATTGTCTCTTTTATCGTCGTGGGGCAGATAATTCAGTTTAGTTTCGTGTACCGTAACAAAAAACCGACCAAACCTTTGCACTAAACGATACTCCGTTTCTTAGTGAACCATTCCATTCCATTCTGAATTTTAATTGATGCCTCGGCCTACTGCCATGCACCCCATAAAAACCACCACCACCTATTTGCAACCACACCTTTGCAATCACCTATTTGCAACAACAATGAATTCTGACAATTAGGTACTGAAAAGATTAGCGTGTAACACTTAAGCAGGTTATAATCTACTGTTGGAGGACAAAACAAACAATGGTTACAACCATAATTTTGCACTTACGAGCCCCTTCAGGGCCATGTGATTCTAGCTGCAACCCCCATTTTAGAAAAAGGCACTTCCCCAAATGACGCTTTACCTGTCTGCCAAAATTTAGATCTGGCAACTTTCCCTAATCAGCTGTAGACGTGTCGTTATACCCTAAGAGAATTAACATGGGAGCCTGCGGACTAGTTAGTAGTTACTAGTTACTAGTTACCAGTAACACAATTCAACGTTATTGAGGACACTTTCTCTCCATGAAGCACACGTTTCCACATTTTCGTGTTGACGTTTTCTTCACAAGGACCCAAGACACCTGATTCAAACGATTTGCAAAGATTTCTACCGCATGGGGAATTTACACCAGTATGCTGAAATTGGGTATAAGTTGGTTTCAGTTAACAGTCACAGTCTGCTAGTGTAGGCCGCCTTTTTTCATCAACAATAATTTTTCAACAATCGGATGTCTACAATCGGATGATCTACTATTACTTGGTGGCGACACACTAGAGAGTGTCTAAATAAATGTGATTTGAACCCTAGCCAACAGCTTTGTATATGCTTAATGTGAACCACTTATTCTATAATGTGAGAGTAATTTGAGAGAAGAGACATTGCCAACTTCCTTTTCTCTTTTTTATTAAGCCAATGCTTTGTACAGGACTAGCCATGTTATTTACAAACAGACCTTTCAGCTAAACTATTTACAAAGTCACAAACGGATCAAATAAAAGAGGTTGCCTAAAATTGCAATGGAAATATCGTAGGGTATTAAAACCTTCTGGTGGCTCAACATGCCTTATGGTGTCGCAATAGGTGAGACCAACCTTTTTTTGTAAGACAGTAAACTACTCATGCTTAAAACTTCAAATACACCCTTGTTCATACGAAAACGTGTCCTGATCAAGTAGTCACGTTAAGTAGTCATGGTACATCACAGCTCCTTTTGAAACATTTCTTTCAATCTCTTTCCCAACCTTTTTAACAGCTCCGCAACACTCAAATTAACATATTTTTGACCTCAGACCAACAAATTCTGAAATAAGCTTCCCTCCTGTTTCGTCCGTAAAGATACCGAGTACTTTTTTGTTGTGTTCACTATACAAAAAAATGGTCTTTAGGGTATTGCTGGTATCAAATCGGTGCAACGAGGCTGCCATGTCTGTATAAATGTCTGAGGTTTGAACCTCGTACATTAGCCTATCTGTACCCTACATTAGAAGGTGACACCTATTCATTCATAAAATCGTGGTGAAAATTAAACATTACCTGTTTAAACTGTTCTAAAACATACGCATCTCCACTAACAAACGCATCTCCACTAACACTGGACTTGCTTAATGATTTATCAAGCCAATTTTGTAAATCCAACTTTGTAAATTTAATTCTAGCCTATTCGGATGGCAAGTGTGTATGTATGGATTTATCAGATTTTAGTGCTTGAAATATCTTTTTTAGAACTTAATTTAAAGCTACCTTTATACTAATTTCATAGATTTTAAGGCAACTGCTAACAACCAATCATCCTCTTTACTGTGTATGGTCTGTCATGTTACCAAACCGAAAAATAAACTTTTCAACATAAAGTAAAGTAGTAAACGTACACCATACTATCACTGGATCATCACATGAGTCTTTATAGGATGATTTACAGTTTTCCGTCAAAATGTATTTACTGCTTTCCTATTCTTAAGGACGAAAGCTGGCCACCGGGTAGTAAGGGTCTAATGCTTACCAGCCTCTTGTTGACAACATTTTACACCTAGACCCTAACTGTCAAAGCTTGTCCGTATTCCTTCTAGGTTTTGACTTTTAGAACCTTAGACTACTCTTAACATTTAACGATAAGTTTTTTGTTTAATAATACCAGTTACTTATAGAATTGTACCTAAACTATAAAACAGTGCAGCTGATGGTAGGCTACTGCCTGCACCGAGAAGAATGCACTATACGCCCACTTTAGAGTTGCGTACAACTTCCTTTTTAATTTTTCTTTCACGTTTTTAATTTTTTTTATTGAAGGAAATCAGGCTATAATAAGCATAATTTCGAAATGACTGACTCATTACAAGATGGCGTGGATTACAGATTAATGATGACGATGGCACATTCACTGTTTCTAGTGTTAATATCGTCTTCATTCTAAATTTGAAGGAAATTGGACGATACTAAGCATCATTTAAAAATGGCCACCAAATTTCAAGATGGTGGCCATTAGAGATTACTAGTAACGATGGCACGTTCACTGTTTCACGTGGTATCAACTGTATCGTCTCCTTCCTACATTTGAAGAAAATGGAACAATACGCATAATTTCAAAATGGATCCCTAATTTCAAGACGATGGCCATTAGATATTACTACTGACGATGGCATATTCACTGTTGCAATTGGTATCAACTATTTCGTCTCTGTTCTAAATTTGAAGGAAATCGAACAATAATAAGCATATTTTCAAAATAGCCTGATTTCAAGATGGCGGTCATTACAGTGTGGTGCGACTATGGTGCATTCATTGTTTCATTTGACATCAGCTAATAGCAACTTTGTCATGTGCAAAATCCAAAAGAAATCGGAATTTCCCAGTGGCAGTAAATTCATCTGGAGATAGGTGGATCCATCTACACCTAACAGTGGGGTAATTATGCACGCTACTGTGTAGGGTCCGAATCTGCACTGAATGTGAGGCATCTTTCCTGCTCGGCACATTTATTTGGAAAAAAAATAGTAGCGAGCAACCCTACTCCAATCCCCCAAAAAACACCCCTATCTTGTCATCTATTTCCTT
>JAHWFP010103305.1:0-11587 GCA_023313725.1 Lithobius niger | reverse complement strand
GACTACTCTGTGGATGAGAACGTAGCCATCTTGTTATTGAAGCTGGCGATCTAAGAAGGTGTTTCATTCTTATTGTGAGCTCGTCAGTATAAACTACTCTGTGGATGAGAACGTAGCCATCTTGTTATTGAAGCTGGCCATGTAAGAAGGTGTTTCTATGAGCTCGTCAGTATAGACTACTCTGTGGATGAGAACGAAGCTGTCTTGTTGTTGGAACTTGTCCTCGTAAGGAGGTGTTTCATCCTTATTGTGAGCTCGTCAGTATTGACTACTCCATGGTTGAGAACGTAGCAATCTTGTTATTGAAGCTGGCCATCTAAGAAGGTGTTTCATTCTTATTGTGAGCTCTTCAGTATAGACTATTCTGTGGATGAGCACGAAGCCGTCTTGTTGTTGGAACTTGTCCTCTAAGAAGGTACTTTATCTTTGTTGTGAGCTCGTCAGTACAGTGTACTCTGCGGATGAGAACGAAGCCATCTAGTCGTGGGAGGTTGTCCTCGTAAGAAGGTGTTTCATCCTTATTATGAACTCGTCAGAATAGAGTACTTTGTGGATGAGAACGAAGCCGTTTTGTTGGTGGAGCTTGTCACCTTAAAAAAAATTCCATCCTTATTGTGAGTTGGCAGTACGGAGAACGAAGCTATCCTGTCGTTTGAGCTTATCCTCTAAGACGGTGCTTCATGTTTATTATGAACTGGTCAGTATAGATCACTCTTCCAATGAAAGCGAAGTCATCTTGTTGTCCTCTGAGAAGGTGTTTCTTCTTTATTGTGAACTCTTTCAGTATAAACGAAGCCAAGCTTGTTGTTGTTTGTGGCAACTTGATATTAAATAAGCAAATACCTTAAATTAAGCTTAAAATTGGGATCGAATTTCAGAACGGACGAAAGTGTTTATTAATTGCTGAAACCTTGCTTATTCTAAGGCTAGTTACTGTTGAACATAAAACTGGCGATTTCCTTCTTTTGAATTAAGTGTCCATGAAAACTACGTACAATGTTCATACTTGAAGCGACAAAACAATACGAAACAAAACCCAAAAGTAGAGGAAAATACTTATAGCACGGCCTAAGATCATAGTAAAGTGGTAGAAAAGAATTAAAACTTCAGAATTACTTCGTGAGAGAAGAGAAGTAAGGTTCCAAGATGTCCACTGACTGGCACCAAAATTTTATAGGGTTGGGGAGGACAATTTGTGACTGAGATTCCATACTGATACGTCTTAGATTCATTCTTATTAGTCTCTTCTAAGTCCGTAGAGGGCGCCATGAGTTTTATGTGGAAATTTCTACTCAGTACGACCACCGATAGCACGACCTGGCTGCTCAGTGCTCCGGGCCCCTTAGACATGCCCATCTACGACAGATTAAACAGGTAAGATTCAAAATTGGGCATTGGCCCCAGTAAACATTGGCAGTATAAAAGATTTGCAATCTGGAGTGACCCAGATCCGAACTGGCGAATTATCACTTCCTCGTATCTCAACACATCACTTGGTGTGAGCCTACTCGTCATCTGCACGTGTCAAGTGATCTGGGTAAAGGACTGGCTCACAATTCGAATCCAGGTTACGTTAGTCGATTGAGACTTGAACGTATAATGGATGCCAGGGCTGTAGTCCGGAAAAAAATTACCCCTCTCCGCCCCAGTTCCCCCACCCCCACCCAAAACACACAGTTTCAACTTAACCAAGATTGCTTCGACAGTGGCTATTGCCTATTGATTTAGCCTAAAAGTAATCCTGAACTTTAAAACAAGAAGGCTGCGACACATTTCAGATGCTTAATTACGTTGCCTCTTATTATTATTATTTTTTTTGCTCTGCTGTTATAAGTAACAGTTACTTAAGAAGTGTGCATTGGCGTTCAAATTGTCGTATGGTTTTCAATGGTGAGCATATAAATTCAATGGGTCGACTCACGCTTGCAAACAAAATGATCCATTTTACTTCGTCTCCTTCACCAAAAAATACAACAAGAATTATTTACAACGTGACATCGATCAACTTGAATTTGTCCTACAAGACGACAAAGAGCATCTCTGCCGCTTGTAGCTACCTTTTGCGAGTGTCTCTGGCGGTAAAACGTTCTTTTTTTTATATATAGCAATCTTCCTGCCAAAAGCCAAGTTACAAAGTTGTAAAGAATGGAACGTCAGTCCTCGTGATAAAGTTGTTGCTTTATACGGTGTTCGATGGCTGGCAAATGTATCTAAAAAGTCTTGCTTGTCGAACGTGGTAATGACCCAAATTTGCTGATAATTACTTAATAACTGTCATTAGGTGTTCGAATGGAGATACGGCCTAACCTTACAAGCAATCTCTTTCGTAAGCTGTAAAACACGATTTCGCGAGTTATCTCTAGACGATAATGCTGTTCGTTCGTCCAATTTTACCCCTTCCTTTCCTCCGCCATCACCGGGATTCGCGTGGGCGAGACGGAGACAATTAAAGGTACATACATCCATGTTAGTTCTCCTATATGGCTCAGTTTTGCGACATTAGTTCCAACGTATGTAAATGTTGCCAACATATTCATGTTCTTGTATTCTTTCTTCCGTGATAGATGATTTTGTGACATTAGCTCTAACCTGTCTAAATGTTGCAAACGCTATTCTCAACGGATCGCACGACATACCGGAAGGATTTATGTCCCTTTAATGAATAAGAAATCCTAAGTTTTAAACGTTACTGAAATGGATAGTAGCGTTAAAACTGCATGATTGAAACGGGGCTTGCTTCATTTTTGTTAGTCTAAGTGTACGAATTTGTTTTATGGCCTATTTCTGACTTCGAGGCCCCCTGCATGTTTACTTCCCTCCGCTGCACATTAAACCGGGAGAAAATATTATAAACAAGGTAATAAACATCTAAAATTCTGCCGAAACACGTATGGTAAACATGCATCAAGTAAAAACGATAGCTGATCCGACTAGAACTATATGTAGGGTCATGTCTGATTTGATTTTAACTTGTAAGATATTGAGTGGTATTAATCCTATTGATCTTCCATTCTTTGGCTTCGCGCCGAGGACCCATTTCACTAGGGAGCACCAATGGAAACTCGCTATTCAGGGTTCCTTTACAGATTGTAGAAAGAACTTTTTCCCCCCCCACGTCGCCAAAGTTTGGAATGCCCTGAGCTCAGAAACCGCATGTACAAATACTCTATTGGGTTCTTGCAGATTGCTCCACAAGGAGCTTGTAAATGTGTTTCTTAAGCGACCAATACAGTATTTTAACCTTTTCTGGAATGACTTCCGTTCAGGAATTTACATAAGTCGCATATAGAAAATCTTAAATTCTTGAAACAAGTATGTAAAAAACTCTAATAGCACGATAAATTAGCTCGACGTCACACCTTAGCATTAAAATACATATCCGTGAGTCCTTGTCGATTTAACGGGGGTGAAAGGAAAAACTCGTGGGCTTCGCCCACTCGTGTTCCCCTCCACCCCCTCGATAGTGGACTAGCCGTTTCTTGCTCGCGAGCAATTATAGCCGTTAAATCGACTAGGACTCACGGATATCTACTACTTATTTATAGCCTCTCCCTCAAAACAGTTTAGGTACGTCACAAACATAGCACACATTTATACATACACGCACATACACATTTATATTGAAAAAAAATCCTCAATAGCGCTAATACAAACGTTGGGTTATTTACAAAACCGACAATGATCACATGCAAATAGCACTAACACTTGATATTTCGTCACATCTTCATTATTGTATGCATTTAGGGATTCCACTCCCCCCCCCCCCCACCTACCCCTGTTACTTAGCCCTTTACTGATATCTAAGGTTTGGTCCTTAAATGTATATAATAATGAAGGTGTGGTTCTGACTGTTTCTTTTGTTAAAGTGGCCGAAATTTATCGCCATTGAGTCGCGAAATATCAAGCTTTGGTGTTATTTTTTACCTTGCATGTAAAAATTGTTGGTACGACGAAGGTTTTACAAATAAACCACTGTTTGTGTTAACGTTTTTGAGGCTCTTTTCAATATAAATATGTTGGAGCGCTTGTTTGTTCTCGTAAATCACTGTAAACAAACATCTCGTTTTCATCTTAAGCATTGTCTAAAAAGTTAATATTAATCAATGTCGAAAGCAAAGTACTATTCTGTGCGCTGCGTATCTTGAGTCGTGCAAGTATTTTATGAGCGGCTACGTTTTCCTGGAGGGGGCGGCTTTAATCGACGGCCGCCATTGTTTTTGTAACCATGTTGGATATCAACAAGGCACTCTGCTATCAAAAACGTACAATCGATTATCTGTGGTCTTTCTGCGGAGAACTCAAGAAACGCTGCGGCCATAATAATGCTGTGGTAATTTTTGTAATGTGCAAGTTAACCCCTTGCACATCAGCACTTCTAAGAAAGCAGTCAGAATAACTGATTTAAACGTTGAATAGCAAGCTTCATGAGGGTTCCCCGTTAACACTCGAGTGAAGCGAACAGCCTAGTTGTTAGACTCTAGCCTGGAGGAGACTGAGTTGATGACTTGACATTATCGTAGAGTGTAAAGTCGGAGGTCGTGGCAAATCGCCTGTCTGCGGTGTCTGCAAGGTACACTTTGAATGAATGAATGAAACGTTTATTGTGGCTAAGAGACGGAAAAGAACAGGGAAGGGATACAGGGCCTGATTAAGGGGGTGCTTTGGATGTTGAAGCACTGGGCCGCTGGCCGAAAAGGGCCTCAATGATAAAATAAGGTACTATTCTAAATTTTAAAAATTTCTTACTTTTTTCTTTTTTTGCAAAAAAAATCAGTAGCGTGCACAGACCCCCAAGATGGCAGGGGCAACTTTTAGTAAAAGGGCGCAGTAAGTTTTAATAGACATCTTTGTGTCTGTGTATGTGTGGGTGGGGGGGGGGGGGGAGTTTTTTTGCGTGCTCTTTTTACCCTTTTCTGCCATTTACGTATCCATTTTCCCCTATTTTGTTCACTCTATACATACAATCGATTGTCTGTGTTCGTTCTGGGGGGAACTCAAAATAGGCCGCGGACACTATAATCACAAATTCCTTCCAGTTAGGCAAGCATCTTTATTTTCTGCAATGGCAAATTTTTGAAGAAGATTTTTATTCTGCGAAACGGGATTCTGTAAAACGGGAATTCCCGTTTGGGAAAGAGTAACCACCATGTGTGTAACTAACTATTCTTAAAAGAGAACCTTGACATTGACGTAGTGACGACCAAGCATTCTAAATAATATTTAAAGGGCACATTTTTCGGTCTGTATTACCATTTTTCAAAACGCAGATAAAGCAATTGGCCTTATTCTACCACTGCTTGTCTCTGTTAAATATTTGCCTTTTACATCCCCATTACATAGAAATAAGGTATTAAATTTCGTGTACGGAAAATTTTGTCAAATCAGTTTTGGCGAAACGGGATTTGGCGAAACAGGATTTGCCATTTAGGCATAAGCTTTTAATTTGCTTTCTTTTCGGCGAAACGTGATTTGGCGAAACGGGAGTTCACCCAACATTCGAAAACAAACCAAGTCATTCTCTTACCGGCTCTACTTTAGGGGCTTGTTCCACGCAAAGAGGATTCGAGATCGAACCCGCCTTACCGATCTATGTACGCATGGAACTTGAAAAAGGTACCTTTTGGGGCGTATGTCTGGAGTGAAACAGTTATCAAGCTGAGACTGTTAGCAGCAGCTTCTGAATAGAGCAGCGTCATGTGACGTAATATTGGCTACAAGAGATATAGCTGCAAGGGGCACTATAGATTAAAATGGAGAGTTAAACAACGGCACTTCTAGTCAAGGCAGTGCTTTGAGAGCGGATTCATAGGCTTAAAAAAAACGTTGTTTTCTCCAATCCCTTATGCTGCTAGGTTGTAATTGGAAAATAAAGATTCCACTTCCTTAAAAATGTCAGCAACTGCCAACAAATCGACAAAAATCGCGCATTATAGGCCGAAGAAATCCACTCTTAACAGCATTGTCTTCAGTAAGACGCCCTTGTTTTCCTCCTCCAATGACCCTTGCAGTTACCCCAATTACTGGCTCCAGCATAGTTATATACAATAATACAACGTTGTGTCACTGCTCTATACATATCCATGTTGTAACGCTCGCCTTGTATTTACCGTTTGCATAAGGCCATCTGGGAGGGAAGCTGCAGATTTAGCTTTGTGGCTCTAGGCCAGTTGATTTCTCATCGCCAAAATCTTAGTTATATGCCAAAGCAATGTTAGCAGGCATCAACATCCTAGCATGTGCAAGAACAGGCGTGTCGGTGCGAGGCGAATTATGCAATTTCTACGTCAGTCGCCTTAGCTTGAGAAAGAATGCGCGTTCCTCGCATTAAATCCATTTAAATGCTACTGGGGAATTTATACCTGTTTGGACTCTTCGCAGCACAAGGGATATTTTTCGTGCATATTTATTAGGTAAAAAAAACCTACACAGCGTAATTCTTAACGTACGTTTTGCACAAAGGAAACTGACACAAGTTCGACAGCTGGCAGCTGGAGTCAGGACTTAGATACGAATGGTGGCACAAAGGTCTGAATTGTGTTAGAGACTCCACCTTCATGCCGCGTCCTGTTATTATTAATTGGAATTTTCTTTTACCGTTTTCCCATGGAATGGTAAAACGTTACTGCCATCTCTCCAAAAAGAGTTCTTAGCCGACCCGACAATTCCCCTTTGCCCCAGCTATTTGTTTCAAAATTGCTTGCGTTCTTTCGTTGCCTGCCTTGCTGCCCATAAACTTTATCCAATTACTTAACTCGGGGAAGCTAAGCCTTCATCTTTACTCGGCCAAACCTCCAGAGCCGCAGGCTTGACCGCGTCTGGTACTTTGTTTACCGTCCGTTTTGAGGTAGATGGTTGATCTCCCATATTCTCCCCCATCCCCTTTCCCCCTCCAACGCCCCCACCCCTTGCGTTCGTTTCCTTAACGTGAGGCAGGGCAGACGGCTTCTCTGGTAGCGAAGGGTGCTCAGTCATACAGGCCACTTCCAATATCCAGCCGAGACAAGGCGAACCCATATCTCTCTTGTCCGAACCCGGCAACCTGCGACGTGTGTTATTATAGCCCGCCAATACGTTGCCAGTGTGTGTGTGTGTGTCTACCCACTCATCGAAGGGGTGCTGTCTGTTGATTTTGAAGCTCAATATATAGTCAAGATCTGGCTAATCTGGCCGCTGCCCAAATAAAAGAGAAAGAGAAAGTGAAGTTGTAGACGAGACGTACAGTTGCAGAAGGACGGACATGGAACTTGGATGTGCAGCCGCAAATTTGGACGGTGGATGCTTGCAGTGACCAGAGTGAGCATTCCGTTCGAAAACACGAGAAAGGTAGTAGATGTTGTGATAATAAGAACGTCGCTTATCTTACCCCCGTATTGTCAGTTTTGGATGGGGGTACCCTGTTTCGTTTATCCCACGGATTTGGAGACAGTCCGTAGGTATATTCCACAATCAGGATGCAGTTAATCACAACGGGGCGTCGACAGGTGACCAACCGCCCCCCCCCCCCAAAAAAAAAATAACATTATGAGACAAAATCTGCAGATGCAAACCTATTTACGTTGCCTTTCGGACTTATATGCCAGACTGCCTGAGCAGAGAATCAAACCCACGACCTTTCAAAGCAAAGGCCGAGGTCCTACCGCTGAGCCAGACTGACACGGTCTTTAAATCAAACGTCCATAGGCAGCACTTAAAAAACGTGCATATATGCATATAAACATACACTTTCCAATCGCCACTGGAGGGACGCTTAATTGTTTTCGCTACACTCCAAGTGAAACGAATGGAACACTTAAACGTGACATTAGGAGTAAAGACGGAAACCCAAAGACTCAATACAAGAGTTAAAAAATAGTAAGTCCAAAAGGCAACGTAAATAGGTTTGCATCTGTATTTTTTAACTCTTGTTGAGCCTTTGGATTTCCGTCTTTAATTATGAGACAAAGCTATGTTAATGTCATCATTGGAATTGCCATGGGTTGATTTAGAATTAAAAAAAACAATGATGTAAAGTTTTGTAAATTTTAAAATAGTGAGGGTATAGTTGCTCACGGCCTCGTTTTCTCTAAGCCAATTGAAATTCACGATTGACTGCGTTGAACAAAATGGTGACTTGAAGTGACAGATTAGTCACTTAAAAGTCACTGTCCCGTAGCCGTGGCTGCTGCAAGGTGTGAATGGGACGCCATAAGGATAGCTGAAAGCAAGGCTAGTTGGGGTAAGAGTTCTGTACTTCGCACAAAGAACGTAGTTTTTACCTCGGTCGGCCTTGTTTTGCCTTGTACCGTTGTTCCAACAACAAAGCGTGCCCACATAGGATATGTGTAAAACGAGCGACATGCGCACAGGCGCCGAGAGGTGTTTCCCCCCCCCCCCACCTCCCTGTGTGCACGTTACTGCGTAAAACTGTCCTTGGATTACAAGAGAATATCTTCGAGCCGTCATGGTTTAAAATAGGGCTATAGGAAGGGCTCGACTAATGGTAAGTGAGTATGCTTTGTGATTGTGCTTAGGTTTAGCAGGGTAGAGTATACAGGTAATGCTATGCCCACAGTTGCCGAGGAGAGGTAGTGTCGGACCGTTTACGAATTGGGCACACCAACCTTACTCACTGCTTATTTATATTGTTTTAAAAGTAGGCAACATTGCCAATCAGCAACCGCTAGTCGCAAAGCATCGAATGAACAATAACGAAATGCTAACAATACTCTGTTGAGCCAACAATTATTGACCCGCACTTTGAAGAAACATGAAGAGCAGCAACAACAATTTTTTCATGCAACGATTGTTGAGCGTGCCAATTTTTAAAACGGTGCATCACGTGATTTGAGTCACAGGTTGTGCTGATTGACTGAGCGAAGCGAACGAAAATCGGCGTTTGTTAGCTAGTGTGTGCAAAAACTGGATTGAACAAACTTAATTCGGTGAAAGCATTTGTTAGTCAGTGTGCACAAAATCTGATTGACGCAACTGTATTCGGTGAAACATGGACATATACATGAGAAACCAAACCATAATAGTGTTGCAAATGGTACATCCAATACCAGCCATGCGTAGCACGGGCTTCCTGTAGTTATCCTTATTGCGAATTAGTTTGGTGTAAATTTAAAGTAACATTAATTGCAGTTTTTACGGATTATAAACAAAAACGTCAAGTGAGCCGTAAAAAAAGGGGTAACATGATTGAAGGGTTTCACTTTACTTGTTAAAATCTACACCGATAAAAATTGATGATTTTAAATTTAAAGAACCAAAAATGTACAATTCAGAACATTGCAACTGTTTCAGTCTGTTGTGCTTTAAAAGAATATTTTTCGTTCGTAAAGCACAACAGAAACTAAACAGATGCAGTTTTCTCAATTGCACATTTGATTATTTCAATTAAAAATCATCAATTTATATCCGTGTACATTTTAACAAGTAAAGTGAAACTTCAATCACAGGGTGGCGTTCAAAAATTCGTGATGAAATGCCCTGATTTTTCCAGGTTTTCCAGGCCAATACTGACAGTTTTCCATGTTTTGTTTTTGGTCGAAGGAAGGTACAGTAGCTATGGATTAATTTTTTTTTTTCACTTTTCACTCAAATCGCAATAACTATATCGCACTGGTTTGCTAAATCAAAAATTGCACTGCCCTAACTAGTGTTGGTAAAGAGTAGGAAAAGGCCATAATCTGAACAAAACTAGAAACGCACTTAAATCGCAACGTCCCATATTACTTAGGCCTAAGGAGTTTTTAGTGAAGGTGAAGTGAAAGTGAAGGTTTTAGAAGTAAAAAATTAAGTCTGAATTAGTTCTTCTTTATAAGTAAAAGAGACTTTCCGGGAAAATGTTCAAATTTCCAACTTTCAGTGTATTTATCAAATTCCCTGATTTTTTACTGAATTTTCCAGAATTGATAAACTCCCTGAATTTTCCATGTTTTCTAGGTAGGACGCCATCTTGAATCATAGAACCCTTTTTTACGGCATGCTTGATGTTTTTGTTTGTAATCACGTTATTTGCCCTTGATGAAGTTAGCGGATCAAGCCAGCTAGGCTTAGGGCGGGTTTATGCAACAATTCGCTTTTGTATTCTCGCAGCGAGAATTGGCAAAGTTGTCGTTGCCATGGTAACAACGCTATCTGGATTAGCTAAATCTGACGTCGTTTGAGTAAATGCTTTAAGTCTTATAATCCGTGACAATATGATAAAGAATTCGTCCCGACGA
This sequence comes from Lithobius niger, assembly GCA_023313725.1. Classification (NCBI taxonomy): domain Eukaryota; kingdom Metazoa; phylum Arthropoda; class Chilopoda; order Lithobiomorpha; family Lithobiidae; genus Lithobius; species Lithobius niger. The sequence goes on along the minus strand of JAHWFP010103305.1, from coordinate 1,379 downwards.
AATTTACACAGTCGCTTCTGAACTCGCATTATTAAGTGTCTTCATTGCCAGTCGACAGAGCTAAAATCGCCGCCCTGTTGGAATTTCAGACGATTTCTAGCTTCTAGCTGCGAGAATGCAAAGGCGAGTCGTTGCGTAAATGCGGCCTTACGCTTTAAGGAAGCTATGGAACCGCCACGGTAAATTGCCTCGCGAGCGGTCCAGATGGCTGAATTTAGCATAAATCGCGGGGCGTTAATCTGGCTGCTTTGGGATTTCGGGAGCCTGGCACAAACATTAACTTGGTGACAAACGTTTGCAGTGTATGTAGAAGTTTCGCGTATCTGTCAACCTAAGGTTTTCTGCAACAAGTTACGACGGTGTTCATGCTACAATAAAATCACAATCAAAAACTCGGCCGTCGATGCCGTCGGCAAGCAAAATGGCTGCCCGCGTGCGTTTGTGAGGGTGACCATGACAACAGGAGCATCCAAGGGAGCGATCGGAGACGGGGGAGGCAGCGGGAGGGCTACACGCCACCGAGACTGATCGATGTAACGACTTCTTGATTCGAACTCTCTCTACAACGAATTCCAAAGATAAGACTTTCTTGAGAGTAGAGTGGCGATAGGCAAATAAGCCCGACCCTCCCCCTATCAACAGGTTCGGGAGATTCTGGAAGAGTCCATTTGAGAGACCACCAATGGGCGTCATCAGCAATAATCCTGGATAAGCGAATGCCTTGTAGCGAGGACTCTTGTCGTGGCGAGAATTGTTTGGCATTGTGGGCGTGAACGGTGATGCAACGAATGCATGAACTCCCCCTCCCCCCCCCCCCCCCTCACGGTAAAAGCAAATTGCAGCCGACGTAAGCTGTGTGCGTTCCCTAAGTGAGAGAGTCACGGATTTGAAGTTGTGAGTTTATCTTCCGAACTGGCGTGATAATGGATTACGTACCGTCAACGACTCTGTCCCCACAAAAGCAACTGTGCAGCCGGGTGATAACGGGAATTCGTCCTTTATATCCAGCCACGTTTTTTTTATATTTTCTTTGCCGTTAAGGCGAATTTTGTGGATTTTTTTGTTAAGTTCGTGGTGCAATTTCCCGTAGACATCGTAGAACAGGGAAATCCGCACTTTCAAAGATAAATAAACACTGCACTCGTGTGTTCTGCTAATTTTCGACAAACATTTGAACACTATCGCACGAGTTTGTGTTTTTTCTGGTGGCTTCTTAGTTTATCACTGTGAATTACTCCAAAGATCAACATTTAAGGGCGATCGAGGTGACTGCTATCAGACACATGGAAAAGTCAAAAAATTTCCTTGATGAATTTACAACCCCCAGCCTACTACCCGGCAATCAACACGCTCGTGCACCCAGTAGTAAGAGACATGCT